>JABUQX010102279.1:27500-30000 GCA_015478945.1 Trachelipus rathkii | reverse complement strand
ATATATATATATAATATATATATATATTATATATATATATATATGTATATATATATATGATATAATATATATATATATATATATATATATATGTTCATATATATATATATTATATAATATAATATAACTATATATATATATATATATATATATATATATATATATATATATATTGTGTGTGTGTGTGTGTGTTGTGTGTGTGTGTGTGTGTGTGTGTGTGTGTTGTTGTGTGTGTGGTGTGTGTGTGTGTGGTGTGTGTGTGTGTGTGGTGTGTGATGTGTGTGTGTGTGTGTGTGTGTGACGCAAGATTTGACTTATGGGTTATATCACAGGACAAAAAAGTTACTTCGGTTATAATAAATAAAATGGTTTAAAAAAAAAATTGTTCATGAAATGAAAATAAAAAATACCTAATTTAAATTATGCCAACCCTGGTAAAAAATGTTGGTTGGTAGTACTGAGTCCTGAGTGTAACTAATATTAAATCTAAACTAGCATAGATGCCTTGACTTCAGCGAATTCGCAATATACATTTGTTTTCCAATTCGGTCATTTTTTCACTTACTAATTTTTATGAAACTCATCCTACATAGTCCATTAAGCCGTCTTTGTTCATTTTTTAGCTTAGCCAAGTCTTTACTCTTCGCAGAGTGCTGAAAGACCTTTCAATGGTATTGATTGAACAAGGTAGCACCATTGCAATTAATAGACAGGTTTTTGATTTGAGGAAAAAAGGGGTCGGCTTCTTTAATAACTTCAGTAAGTTCCAAGTCTTTCAACTGTTGCTTATCCATTTTTTTTATCCAGCCACAAGGTATAGCATAAGTCAGTTTCGGTATGAATTTTATTGACATCAAGATCATAAAACTCTGAAAAACATTTTACTTTCTCACGCAAACCTGCCTACGGAGCACCTAAGATAAGAAACGGATGCAAATGAAAAAGATAAAATGCTGGCACGTTGTTTCCTGAAAATCTAGTCTCTAAAGAGGATGAAAGTGAGTCAAGATAAGGCATAAGTACAGAATGCTTTCAATATTCAGCAGAAGTTTCAGCTACCAGATTGTACTTTTCTAGGTGGTGCAAGTCCTACTAAGAACTCAGCAGTAATAACATTGGCGGATAAGAGCAGATCAGCAATTATTTGATTAGCAGTTTTGCATTGGTCTTTGACAACCTTCAAAATTCTTTGGATATGATCAGAGTACTGCTTAAGGTAAATATTTTTTGTTTGAATAACGTTAACCACTGGTTCAACTAAAGCAAAATATTTGGTTATTACGGAAGAGGTAATAATGAAATTGGGTCTTGTTGCCGAACAGAATAATAGAAAAGCTGTTTTCCTTGTTTGATTGTTGCCTTCAACAATTTTTATCGTATTTGTATGGAAAATAGCAATGCATGATATTTTTGAGTCCACAGGTTTCTCAAAGTTTAGCAAGTTAGAATGTATTTCTTTTTAGGTTGGAGGTCTCTGAAAAGTTTCTTTTATTGTGCAATAGTATTTCAAATTTCTGGAATAATGTTTAGGTCATTTAATGACCAAATTAAGCCGATGGCTTACACAGTGAAAATAAATCTTTTTTCAATATTTTTTCCCGCAGTTTCTTTTGAATCCTAGTTCTATCGCTGCCAATGCCGCGCAGATTGACGTTACCCTGAACCAATGCATAGATATCAGCTTCAAAACCTTGCTAAAAACATATCAAATCGTATTTGCCAATGTTCAAGAAACTTGCAAACCCCAGAAATTCTTCTCGAACAGTCATTTTTTCCAAGATCGTAAAACATTAATGCTATAGATTAATTGTTCGTTGCCTGTCAAATCCGCAGTTTCATCCGCCAATATGGAGTAGATACAACAAAATTTTTGCAACCGCGACGCGCAATCATGTTTTTTTGTGATAATTCCACACAAATTGATCAGTTCATTTGAATCTCGAGACGTCAGACGGCATTTTTCTGTCCTTGAATATGTTCTCTTTCAATTCCACATCACCACATTCTATTCGCAGCTTAATCAGGTCTTCCAAAAATTCTCTCATGCAGGCCTTTACCTCTTAAAAGGTAATTCATGGGTTCCGAAAAAAATTATGGTCTTCAAAATTGCTTGCTAATATTTCTTTTATTTTCTTCAATTGTTTTTTGTGTTGTCTGCAGCTGAATGTCAACGGGTACGCTTTCCGTGATTGATTTAACAGCTTTAGCAGCCGCAAATACAACTCGACATACTGAGAGTTCTAGCGGAGAATAATGTCAGAAGAAGCCAGATGTATAAAAGCACAAAGCTAGTTGACTTTTAAGCAAAATATGAAAAGGAAAACACATTAAAAGTCTAGAAAAAATAATATAAATACGTCTTATAATGCGTTATAATTATAATTACTACTTCAAATCTAGTAGATTGATGTATTTTTTCAGTTTTTCTACTATAAACCCTTAAAAAACGTCGTCTGGCAAACATATAAGGTTCAATAATTTTTATTTCGCCAAGATTTAG
>JABUQX010102279.1:15000-20000 GCA_015478945.1 Trachelipus rathkii | reverse complement strand
CCAAGTTATATAGATATACTGTATGTAAACAAATGGAAGATATCTGAAGCTGGAGTTTATTATTCTTTGAAAAGTAGGAAGAGCGTTCTTTAAACCAAATGACAGAAACATATTCAAAAAGGCAATGATGAGTTGCTATGGCAATCTATCCAATGCCCCTCCGTTCGTATTGGAATTTGGTGATATGCTCCATGAAGGTCTATTTGCTGAAGATTGCTGATACATTTTGATGTTGCGAGAGACTATGAATATGAGGAAGTGGATACCCATCTCTTTTATTATAGCATTCAAAACTATGTAATCACCACAAAGCCTCTAATTTCCTGGCGTTTTCTTTGACACCAGATAGAGCGGAGAAGCTCAATCAAACTTGGAAGGTCTAAAGATTCCATTCTTTAAGAGAGTGTCGAATTCTGCTCTTTGCTGCTTTGAGTTAATCTTCAGGAAGACGGCGATGTCTTGGAAACACTGGATGAGAATCACCAGTCTCTATGTAATGAGCAAGCCTTTTTGAATTAAATTTGATGATCGTCAAGTTAATAGGTGAGGTTAACAAAGGAAACTTCTTGAGCAAAGATGAGATATTGGAGTCTTCAATGTTAGTACTGATTTGTAATAAAGGAGCTTTATCGGAAGAGACTTGAAGAGGGGCTAGAAGAGAAGTATTTGTGTCTTGTAGGAGTGTTCTTTCCAATATCGATAATTATGTTATAATTTTGTAGAAAGTCTATTCCCAATATTGGCATTGCGATATCAGCTTCTATGAAAGTCCAAATAAATTCTCAACGAAGCTTCTGAATTGTTATATTTGCCGATGTTTCACCATCACACTTGATAGGCGAGCCATTGGCTGTGGAACAATTGACATTAGAAAATAGGGATATGCTGGCTACCATTGAAGAAGGAAGGCTAGATACCGAGGCCAGGTGTCCAGTAAAGAGAAAGTCCCTCCGCCTAATACTGTGACATTGATAGTAAGTTGCGAACTGATTATGTCACAGCCATCAGCTCGCTCTTCTAGTTTTCCGTTGGAGCAGGAGAAGATGATCTAAATAGAAGGGCGAGATGAGGGTTGCACCAGGACAGTAGATTTGTCAGGCCACTTGCACCTTGACTTTCATGTTCTTGCCTTTTGAGCGAAGTAAATGTGAGCACAGCAGATACTTTTGCGCCTTCGATGTTAACTATATGGACGCAGTCCCGCAGCTGATCCTGTTGCCGATGTTGTTGTTGCTGTTGCTGCTGAAGACTTAGTTGCTATTGTAGTTAATGTTGTGGACACTGCCATAACAGGAGAGGATGAAACTTAAACAACTAAATTAGATTATTAGTTAGCTCTCCAAGTTGTTCAATCCTAAGTGCTGTTTGCGGCGCTACATTTGGTCGAATATTGGTGGAAGAGTCTTCAAAAACTGCAAAGGTATGATATCTTTCCCAATCTTTACTTTGGTTCCATATCGAAGCATTTTTCATAGAAAAAGGGAAGACTTGCCACTGTAGGCTTCTTTGGACGTGAATTCGTTGAAAAATTCGGTCTTACTCTTATCATAAATGAAAATAACTGCTTTTTTTCAGCGGAGTAATCGCTTGAACACTGAGTTCTGGAGAGGAGATACTATCAACGACATCTGTTGGAAGCTGGGAGAGAGCATACCCTTCGAGCAAAGGTAGGCATTAACGAGTTAAAGCGTTAATCCGTTAATTAACTCGTTAATTTTTTCATTAACTTTTAACGCTTTCTTTAATTTCGAAAAGAAGTAACGGACTATTAACGAGTTAAAATTTTTCCCTACATTCGTTAATAGTTAAATTAATTTACGAGTTTATAAAATATTTTCTTATCAGATTTTATAATTGTATTTAGATTCGATTTTCGATAAACAAACTTTTTTTTTTCCAAAATTTCCTAAAGGCTCCTCTCAATGGCTCAAAATGTGTTTATTATTACACGGTTATTATCCCATTTAGAAATATGTGACGTTTTTATTTTGCTGTATTCTCATTTCTTATTGGTGTCGCTGAAGAAAAAGAGATAGTGACTGTTGCCCGTTTCAATGAGTCATTAACTTCTTTCGTTAGTTACTTGAACTTGCTTCTTTTGCGACTAAGTGAAAAATAATATAGAACTTTTGGCCTCATAAGCGTTGAACATTAATAAAAAAATATACCATATTTTGTATCACTAACTCTAAAGTTGGCATTATTATGATTCCAATAATATACTACTCGGGTGTCGTAAAAGAATGTCCCAGTTTCAATGCTTTTTTATAACAGAGTAATATACAATATCAACAGCTATCATACATCAAAGTGAAGGTCATTGAAACAGAGTTTTTCCTACATAGTTCACATATGTGCCCCTTCGTTATGGGAAATACATTCAGCCGATAATCGAATTCCTCCAAAACATTTTGGTTACCAGAATCCGGAGTAATTGGAAGGAATGGCAGTTCTTATGCTTTTTCAACTCTGCGTTATATTGGGGCAGCCAAATGGAAGAAATCACATGGCGTTTTAAGTTGGGAACCAGGGGGGCGCACGATATATAGATGCTCTGTCGTCTGCCATTATGACCAAACCACCGATCTGGGAGTAGCGTTCAAACCACGCTCGCACTATTTTACTCCAATGTGGAGGCTCGCATCTTGCTGCCGTAATTAAACGTTTACCGCTTCATCCTCTAATAATTGTGGAAAAGAGCATTTGTTGTAACATATCGAGATAGGCGACCCCTCGTTACGGTTGCTTCCTTCAAAAAAGAAGGTCCCTAGACCTGGCGTCGGGAATAATGGCAGCAGAAAAGTTTAACCTTGGAGAATCACGTTCGGTGGTTCTACAGTTCATGCAAAATTTTCAGACACCCGATATACGAATACATTATGGCATCTCACCTTTACTGCCTGAATTGAAAGGTGGACTCATCGCTAAACACTACACGATCTAGAAGGTCACGTCTCGACCTAGCACTGCACAGGCAAAGGTAAACAGTAGAGGCATAGTCGTCGGGCTTTAAAACATTACAAACTGCAACCGGTATGCACGCGCATGTGTAAACGTTTCCTTAACACCTTCCACACCGTCGTTTTTGGCACCTTCAGTTCGTGACTTGCTCTTCGAACGGATTTCTTAGGACTATGAAGGAACGAGGCCCTGATACGGTCCACATCCTGTACAGTCACTTTGGGCCGTCCTGTACTTTTCCCTTTACAAAGACATCCATTAGTTGCAAATTGCCAATACCATCGGCGAATGTTTTTTGGCCACATGGAGGGTCACATTGGAACCGTAAACGATACGCACGTTGAATCGTAATTACAGATTCACACTTAGCAAATTGTAGGACACAGAAAGCTTTAAGCTCAGGACTCGCCATTGTCAGTATGTGGCGCACGTACTAGAGACGCAATGCGCGTATGTCGACCATCATGCAGGATACTCCGTTCTGCGCGCAAGTGCATATTCGAAACTATGCACTTACTTCTTCACTCTTGATGTATGATATGATTGGATATTGTATTATTATGCTCTATAATAAAGCATTGAACTGGACATTCTTTTACGGACACCCGGTATCTGAGTACCTTAATTAAGGTATTTACGCTTTGGAAGTATCTGCTATAGGTCAAAGCCTAATTAATTTGTCTGATAAGCTTAATATCATTATTAATATTGTGGGGGATATTATTATATAAAGCAAATTAACAATAATTATTAACACTACCTAGCATATTTGTGAATGCGGTTAACGTTATGAATTAACGTTATTCCGCTACACATTCTTTACCGATAAACCTTTCAATGATTAACGTTGTTAAATATAATTTTTGGTAAGCGATTAAAAATTAACGACGTCTTTTTTAAGCGGGGAGCGAGCATACCCTTCAAGGTGATTTTTCCAAAGGGAAACTCTGCCACTAAGACTCTGAACTAGGTTGATATGGAAGTCTCAGAAAACATTGGGGATTTCATCTTGATCCCAGCGATAGTTTCTTCTATCTGTTCGTCGGCAGAAGGCTGTTCAATGTAGGAAGGTATATTCTTTCTTCTTTAGTAGAGGGTATTCTTCTTCTTGATAATTGAGAAAGTAGTCTACTGCTTGAGTCACCTTAGGAAAGGAGCTTCTGCTTGAGAGGAACTTCAGCTTGAATGACCTTAGGAGAGGAACTTCTGCTTGAAAGGAACTTCTGCTTGAGAGGGACTTCTACATGAGAGGGTGTTCAATTTGTGGGTCACCAGTTATGATGTGAAGGTGTTGTAGTTATCTTTTCTTCTTGTTCCTCCTCTTCATAGGTTTTGGTTGATGTTATTTTGGAGTCCCAAATAATAACCCCATTTTACGTTGTTGAACCTAAATATACAGGTAATATCTTCTTGCAGTATTCTCCGGTGGGGTCACCTTCTTTCACCTTAAAAGGGGCTATATTTGAAGACTACGGCTGTTCGCGGTTAATGAATCAGCAACATAAGTCATTATAACCTTTTTAAACTTATCTATATATTGGTAGGGATTAAAACAGTTATGGTTTTTGGTCATTTTATTAAACATTATGTTTTAATATATATAAACAATTTGCTGACATTGCTGTAAATGAATCATTTTAAAACTATACATATTTATCTCGTAACCCTACAATCTAGCCATGTTTAACAAAACTTAAATACTTAACAAAAACATTACACAAAAACACATAGAACATGAAGGCGGAAATTTTTTTAAATGCACGCAAATATCAGAGATATCTGCATAAGAACAAGTATAACAAAAAACATTTTCAAAATACATTATATTCTAATAAACAAATATTATATTATAATAGCATAATTCTATTCCAACACATATTAGAGACAAAACTCATATATATATATATATATATATATATATATATATATATATATATATATATATATATATATATATATATATATATATATATATATATATATATATATATATATATAATTCTATTCCAACACATATATTAGAACAACTCATATATATA
>JABUQX010102279.1:0-12500 GCA_015478945.1 Trachelipus rathkii | reverse complement strand
ATTTAAAAATTCTGATAGATATGTCAGGCTTTGAGTCAAAATCTTATGCATATAATACACATAAATAAGCATAGATTTATTCAAAGGACGTGAAAATTAAAAGCTTCATCAACATCATAACGGTTTCTCTCTCCCTCTCTCTCTCTCTCTCTCTCTATCTTATATATATATATTATATATATATATATATATATATATATATATTTGGTTCGACTACAAGAAGGAATGGAGTGGAGGAGTAGTACTTCAAAAGGTTGCCCCTTTCCTCATCTCGTTGGGATTGTCACCTGGCATCGCTTTTGGGCTCAGATTTGTTCTTCAGATTTTTCTCTCTATGTTCTCCATCTTTTTGAACTTGTGGTGCATAAGCCAAGTGTATGCTCCACAAATCCTCTTATTAGTCATCGACATAGAAATAATTCCAGGCCCCAGAGCTCATATCTGCTCCAAATGTAATAGATTCCTCACCAGAGGACATGCCTCAGCAAAACGCAACACTGCCAGTTCCGGTTTCATTTAAAGTTCACAAATCTCCAAACCCTCAATTAGTATTTTCTAGTATGGTCCTGCAACTCGTACGGAGAATCACATACCGAAATTCGTATCCCTCATCCACATTATCAATATAATAACAATATATTTTAATTAAACATGTGTAATGAAAAAACTTGAAGAACTCCTTAACACCTTAATTAAATTTAATAGATATGTAGCTCTGTTACAGGGATCTAACCCTACATAAAATACTTACCTTTCTGAATTTCCCAATTACAAATCCTAAGACAAGACAAAGTAATATCCAAACATAGTTTAATCACTCTCATTCATAAAAATATCCAATTTCGTAATATCACAAATCACACACAATTAATTATGAGCAATGACCCTACATTCACATTCCAACAATAGATGTAAAAATCTATAAGAAAAACATACAACCTAATAAATTTATATATCCCAGCAACCACCTCCCAACACTGCCCTAGGAATTACGTTACAGACTTATCTCCCTTAAGTCAATATAATAACCTGACACTAGACGGGGAGTTCAACGGTTATCACTCTGCATGGTTTAACTCATATATACCCACACCAAGAGTTGAAACACTTATAGACAGCTTACATGCGCTTAGTATCCTCAATAATAGAATCCAACCTACGTGACGACCATTTTAACATAATAAAGACTCCACTTCCCCTGGCATCTCCTTCTGTTCCCTCCAAATACGAGTTACAGCAACTTGGCAAGCTTTTCATGTCCTCTCCTTTGACCACATTCCAATGTTAATTACAATTCAACATAAAAAAAACCACACACATCTTTTAAAAAAGGGTAAACAAATGGCAAGAAAGCGAACTGGCAAACTTACACTGAATCCACAGAACAAGAACATAAACCTTTCCAAATCTCACGACAAAGCAATCAAACAATACAATAAAACTATGCTAAAAGCTTCCAAAAAATACTCCCCAAGGCTACCGCAAACATTTTGATACCAATATTTCACTTGAAATAGATACCCTAATAAAGCAAAGAAACTACCTTCGACAGATCCGACAACCAAATCAAGACCAAATTTTTCAATTTGAAAACCCCCAAAAATATTAGGTTTTGAAAATCGACCACTGCTCAGATATCGGGTCAAATATCAAAATTCCATTCCTACATAATTTAGATAATGGTCCAAACTTTGCATATTTCAAGTTTGAAGTCTTTTCGAAAAAAATTGTAGGAGGAGTTTCGACAAATGTCAAAAACATCGGTTTACAAAAAATAAAATACCAAAACAATCACTACACACACAGAAAATCACTCGAAAACAACATTTTAGATGTCAGAAAAGCTCTGTGATGTTTTTTCATCAAAATTGCTTGAAAATTATGAATTTTATTTCTATTTTAAGGGGATGAAAATTGGGCTCGGCCCGAAGCAGTAATTGGATCCTCCCCTGAAAACTCATTTGAAAATAACGCTCTATCGCAGCGCTTCCCAACCTGAGGTTCGACTACACCTGGGGTTACTCGGCAGACTGGTTTGGTATACGTAAAAAACGTATATAATCGTATAGGTAATGACGGAAAACATCAAAAATGGTAGGAAAAGTCCCTTACCAATTTTTGGTATCGCATATAACACATGTGTCGCAGGGACCAAACCATTGCTACATTGATTGAAGGAAGTGCTCAATCAATCTGTGAAAGTTGTTAATTTTTCAAGGCCAATTTAACAAACTCAAGACTATTCAAATCTTTGTATGAAGAGACAGACAGCCCCCATACTACATTGCTTTTATGTGGAAAAGTACTCACAAAATTGTTTGAATTGAGAAATGAAGTTGAAGTTTTTCTTTAAGACCACCATTTTGAGTTGAGTCCTAAATTTAGTTTCATGAAAGTGAATGGCTCCAAAAGCTTGCCTATTTATCTGAGATATTTTTAGAAATATATATAACTTTTAACTTATATATGATTACAGAGAAAGATACATAAACTTCTTTATGGTGTCTGACAAAAAAATCGAGTCTATGATCAAGAAATTGGATTCTTTTTCGGAATCTTGTATCAAAGAGATTAGTGTGAAGTATTTGAGACACCTCACAGTTTCCTAAGACAAGCTAAAATTATCAAAGGAAGTGAAAAACAGTATAATAGCCACTTAAAAGGACTTAATGTGTAGTTCAGACATTATTTTTCGAAACGAAATGGTGAAGATAACTGAATTTGAAATCCATTCAACGAATTGCTCTTTTAGCATGCCAAAAATTTATCCGTTATAAAGAAAAAATTGATTGAACTTTCGACTGATTTTTCTGTACAATCTGATTTTAGAAAAATAAATGTCATGGTCATCTCGGTGGCAGTGAGAGAAGAGTACCAAGATCTTTGTGATAAAGTAATAAAATATATATTGCCTTTCACTCACACAGAGCTAATCAACAGAACATACTCATCTTATGTGAATATTAAGAATAAATATCACAATAAGCTTGAGGCATCTGACTTCAGATTATCATTCTTCATTTGAACCTGATTATAAATAATTAATCTGCGTTAAACAAGCTCAAGGGTAGCATTGAAGTTATTAAGAGTCACTTTTGAACACTTTTATAACAAGATGAATAATTATTTTGAACAATCATATGTTAATGTGGTTGCAAATTATTTTAAAGCCGTTAGTATTTGTTTTGACGTTAGACTGCTATTATAAAAAAAAAACTGAAATAAATTGTAAAATCTAAAATCAAAATTACAAGCCTAAAACCTAGCTAACCGTAAGAACATTAATACTTAGCAAACACAAACTATTTGTTGAAGGGATGTGTGGGTGGGGGTGGCTTATGAGAAAAGGGGGTACTAATACAAGAAAAACCTAATCATAGGGTATGAGAGTGGAAAAAGATTGGGAAGCGCTGCTTAATGGGAACGTCTTCTGAAAAAGACGCAGAAGAGCAGAGAATCAAGAGTCAAACAGAAAAGAAAGATCATCATTTGAAAAGTATCCTTTACGTAAGTCATTCTTGTAAGGCAGGAAAAGATTATAATGTTTAAGACGTTTCCAAATTTTATTATATATATATATATATATATATATATATATATATATATATATATATATATATATATATATATATATATATATATATATATATATATATATATATATATATATATATATATATATATATATATATATATATACTATATATATATATATATATATATATATATATATATATATATTATATATATAACTCCTTGAATGATTCTTCACTTACCGGATTAAATTCCGGGCCCTCGCATATGGTGATTGCCAAGCATATTTATGACCAACGATGAGCTAAAAAGATACTTAAACCTATGAAAGAGTGCTCTATTCAATAGGAATAAGGACAGCCTGTGACAGGACAGATACCTCAGCCGCGCCTCTCTACTCCCACTCGGATCAAAGGCAACACTGGACCCTTGTATGGAGATCACTCTAGATCGGAGTACATTTTGTATAGATGTAAATACTGCAATTAAACCACAGTCCAAATTGTATAGATAAAATTCCTTGAGTGATTCTTCTCTTACCAGGATTAGATCCCGGGCCCTCGCAGAGTATGTCAAGCGTGTTACCACTTGACCAACGATGAACTAAAAAGATACTTACCAGGATCTAATCCTGGTAAGTGAAGCATCACTCAAGGAGTTATTTTATCTATACAAACCGACTGCAGTTTCAATGCACTATTCCCATCTATAAAAAATATTCCGGTCTAGAAGTCTCCTGCAAAAGTCTGTTACCTTAGACTCAAGTGTGAGCGGAGATGCAGCGAAATTCTGTCCTACCACATTGGTTCTGTTCTATTGAATATTTTACTCTTTCATAGGTTTAGATCAGTATCTTTTGGCATCGTGGTCAAAGTGGTAACACACAACATGCCATCTGGGGCCAGGATCTGTCTTGGTGAAGTGAAGAGCCTCAGGAAGTTATTTATTATCTATACAAAATAATTTCGGTTTCATTTGCATACATATATATATATATATATGTATATATATATATATATATATATATATATATATATATATATATATATATATATATATATATATATATATATATATATATATATATATATATATATATATATATATATATATATATATATATTCTTAATATTCCTAATATAATATTCTTACTCTCTTACCAGCAAAATAATTTATAATTTCCTCCACTTACATTGTGTAGCTGTGATGAACACTCAATTAAATAAGCTCTATCAGTCTTTCCACCCCTGTATAATTGAGAATGTTTGTTTTGTGACCTTTCAAAGTAGAGAAATATCTTAGAGTAAGATAGATGCTTGAATTCGTATCGACCCAAATAAAACTGTATTGATCAAATTCAATTTAAAAATTTGTAAATTTTTAATATACTTCGATTGAATAACTTTACAAAAATTGGTAAGTATGGATCTAAGGCTCAAGAGCTTGCTTTATAACTGGTTTGAAAAATCAGCAAGAAAACGGATAGCAATTTCTTTGTTTCTTTTCATTTAATATTGATTGTTACGCGAGACAATCCCATTTTTCCATTAATATTTAATTAACAGAAAGCAGTTCTGTTGGAAACATCAAATAGCTTGAATTGTTTTTTTCGATGTTTTCGCGAAAATCTTTCTAAGCAAGCATCATATGTTCAATACTTTTTATAACCGTTGCTGTCAGTAACGATGAAAACCTGCAAAAAAGTACTTAATGGAAGACCGATGGCAAATAAAGTTGAAATCATAATTAAATTTATAACCATTTCACTCGTGAATAGAGATTTCAAAAGATCTGAGATATTTAAAGAAGGTTCAATATCCTGATTCATCTCTAGCTCGACTAAAGCTTCAACAATTATTTTAAAAATTTTTCTAGATAATAACATGTCATCATAACTTTCTACCCACATTGTTCTGCATATTCGTGTTTCTTGTGTCTAAGTTTTCAGCGTTGGTGACCTAAAATAGCGTCCAGTTGTTTTCACTGTGTCAATAGTTTCAATTGTTTTCCACTTCATATGAATATGAACAGCATATATACCACTACATACAATCCCACTTTATATTTTACTAGTTTGAAAACCTTAAAACTTTCTTTGCTGCTGCAGCGCCATCATCGTAGTTGTTCAAACAAACTCATTGTTCCTTCCATTCCTTCCATCCTTCATTCTTCCCCCATCCCCTTCCTTCTCTCCTCTTTCTCCTCACTGTCTCTCTTTCTCCTCTCTCTCTCATATATATACCATGCTCTTTCTCTCTTTATATTTATATATATATTTATATATATATATATATATATATATATATATATATATATATATATATATATATATATCTCTCTCTCTCTCTCTCTATATATATATATATATATATATATATATATATATATATATATTTATACTATATGTTTATATATATATATATATATATATATATATATATATATATATATATATATATATATATATATATATATATATATATATATATATATATATATATTTCGTTTTTATTTATTTTAATAAATATGTAACCTAGATAGGGAAAAACCATGATACAAATAATTTTCATATATATGTTTAAATAACTAATTATTCCTCTTATATTTCATAATAACTCTTATTACAACGTACTTTAATTTTAACTAAAATATTCACAAATATAAATCCTAACAAATATCATTAATTATAACCCATTTTAAAATGATATCAAGAATCACTATTATAACTATACTATTACTAATAAAAACTACGTATAAATTCGTCAAAGTAAAAGTCACAATTAGTGTTAACCATCGTCAAACTGAATGCGTAAGTATATTATTTCGAATAGTTTCTGTTCTCGACTAATTAAAGCGACGGGCAATGTTTATAAAACTTATTCACAAGAAATAAATACACTTCAAAGCTTACCCAATTCCTCACGTGCTTAACGAAGCAGTTAAATGTTCAAATTAGCTAGTTCTTAGTACGATAAATAACTTACAATTTTTATTAGACAATTAATTAATATCACCCAAGATTTCAGACGGCTGTGTGTGTCTGCTTTCCAAATAATCCAATATCTTCTAAGTCTAGGCAATAAGGAGAACACCAGTTAAATACCACTCGAAGCAACCACTCGCTGCCTTTACCTAATAATTAACATGCAAATATCATTTAAATAACCATAATAATAAACAAATCTCTCAATCAGCTTACTTACCGTTAATTACGGGCTTTTTTCTTCGTGCAACTTTACTATACTTATTCCTTCAAGTCGTGAGAGTTCCTTATATCTTCCCTCAATCACTCGACCTCCCACAACTTCCCCAATCAGGTTGTTGCCTTCCAGAGATGTAAAAACAATCTAACTCTTCTTTTTCAAATTCTTATCCGACTTACCTTTTTATTTCCCTTAGTTGGTTCATTCATTCCACCATTACAATATATATATATATATATATATATATATATATATATATATATATATATATATATATATATATATATATATATATATATATATATATATATATATATATATATATATATTGTTAAAATTATAATTAAAAACTTCATATTTATTGTTAAAATATTAATTTATTTATTAACTTTATTATTTTTAAAATAATTATACTTAAATTTTAGTAGAAACGTTATTCAATTGTTTCCCTGTAATATTTAACCAATTGAGCAAGGCGCATATGTATCGCGCAACCTCCTTGATCATATTATTATAAAAAACAAGGATAAGTAAGTACTTGTGACCATCGTTCGGAAAAAAAGTTGTTTTTGTTTATATGCAACTTTTAAATTGTTAAGCATATAACAGTGCAAGTTCTACTTAAATTAGACTATAATCCCAACCTAGTTTATGTTGGGAAATATTTATGTAATACTTTTCTCTAATTGAAATTCCTTAAGTTAAAAATAAAGAACAGTGCAATATCGTTCTGAAAGTCAAATTAATTTTTGAAACTACCATCATTAATTGCTCCTATCTTATGATTCAATGCAAAGGATCTCTGTAATTATAATTTATTATTTCGAGGTAGAGCCTGGCCAGGAACTGTTTTGGGTAATAAATTGGTAGGTCCTAAGCATATTAAAGTTGCCGTAATTATTTATAAGGTAAGACACTTTTATATTTCTTTATTAGTGTTAATCAGTTTATTATTTTAAATATTAATTCCAAGAAGTATATGTTCAATATTTGTTGAGTTTGGTATTATTTATAACTTAGCAAAGTTAACATATATTTTATTTCAAAAATTAATTTTCAACTCAGAAAAAGTTTCTATTTTCGTATCGAAAAATTGCATTACGTATTCATAGTAGAAATATTCATATTTATACTGTGACGTATTGTTCTTAGAAAGATCGATATTTTCAATATCGATAGTGGAGCGATATTGCCTTGTTCAATATTTGTATCGAGTATGTATCGATATATCGATTACATATCGATATTATAAATTATTCTCGAAGCTAAATGTAAATTTAAGTGTGAATTTTGTTAAATTGAAATGGATTTTAAGCATTTCTAGTGTAAATATATGAAAAAAAAAGTGATAGTGTTAGTAATTGGTGATAGGATAGTTTATAATAATCATATATTAAAGCAAATTTATGCTAAAATTAGAAATTAAGTTTGTTTACTAGCAGTACATGCGTTCGATAGGCTATAGCTATTGAAAATTATAAAGCTGCCTATTTAATGAATTTGGATTTCATTTATTGGTTAAGAAAATTATTAATATTAAGGTACAGTAATTAAATTATGCTACAAATAGTAAATTTTATTATAGGCTAAGTTGATATACCTAATCAAAATTATGGGCCTAACTGATGAAGAAGCTCAAGCTTTAAGCTCTTGTAAAGCTTCTGTTAAAGCTTTGATAAGAAAAAGAGCTATTTCTAAAGCAAAAATTACTAATAATTTAAAAAAGTTAACTGCTTTTGGTAATGAAAATAAATTAACAGAGCCTCTATTTAGAGCTGTAAATACTGATATTGAGAAAGAAGTCTATTCTATTAAAAGTTTGGATGAAGAGATTGTCATACTGTTGTCTGATAATAATGTAGATAATTTAGATCCTTCTTATTTTAATTCTGAGCTTGAAGGTCAAGTAGATTACCATTTTGAGTTGTCAGCTGAGTTATTGTCCTTAGAAAAATATTTTCCTAAAGAAATTGTAAAAATAAATGAGAGTGTAAATACTGATAATTTTTTGGATTTAATAAATAAGGTTAATATAAATGATTCCAAACTGCCTCAGTTGCAGTGTGAAATATTTGATGGATTGGGAAAAAAAATAAATTGCTTTTTTCCAATTTCATAATAAATTTAATATTTAATTTAACCAATTCAGTAAAGCTTACTTATTTAATTAGTTTTTTAAAGGATTATGCTCTTAAAGTAGTAAGCCATCTGTCTATTACAGATGAAAACTATGACATAGCCTTAAGGTTATTAAAGAAAGAATTTCTTGATAGGCCTTTCATAATTAATGAAAATATAAATAATATTTTAGATCTTAAGGTTGATGAAGGCTATGATGAAGGCTTTTTGAAATTGAAAGTGTATATAAATGAACTTAGGTCAATGATTTATGAACTTAAGAGTTATGAAGTAGACTTTTTAGAAGCTGATACACCTGGAAGTCTACTCTTGAGTAATATAATATTTCAAAAATTGCCTAAAGTGTTTAGAAGTGAATTAATACATAAAATTGCAAATAATTATCCTACTTTGGTACAAATTTTTGATCATTATAATGAGGTTATTAATACTTTAAGTATTTTGTCCCAAAATAGGAAGGATGTATCAACCAAAGCTAAAGTAAATAAAGTTTTTCAAGCTACTAAAGCTCCTAAATCTAGTACTCTTCAAAATTTTAAAACTGTAAATAATAGTAAAGATTCTAAAATGTATGTAAATAATAAAATAGAAACTCAAACTTACAACCCTACAATTTGTAAGCTATGTCAATTAAAAAATCATCCTCTCTATTTATGTGACAAGTATCCAACAGTGCCTCAGCGTATAAAACGTGCCAAAGAGCTAAACATGTGTCATCATTGTGGAGGTTTGGGGCATGTGCCTGAAAAATGTTATGGTATTAAAAATAAATTAAGATTTAATTGTTTTAAGTGTAAAGCTAATTCCCATATAACAGCTTTTTGTCCCAATGATATCCCAAATGAGCAAAATGAGTCTGTTAGCTCCTTATGTATAAGTTTCCAACAAAATGTGGATAAAGTGTATTTGTTGCCAACAATTTCCTTTCAACTCTTTAAAGGCAACAAAAAGGTTACAGTAAGAGGAGCAATAGATACATGTAGTCAACGCTCTTACATATCTAAAAATGCCATGACAGGTTTAATTAATAATTTTGATAATTTACATGAATTAGAGTACAATATTCAAACTTTCATTGGTGCAAAACAGCGAATTTTTCAGCAACTGTTATTGGGTTTACAATTTAATGATCGGGAAGTTTTTAGCATGCCTTTCCTCATTGACAATGATTTAAATTTAAATTATAGAATTCACGGCATGAATAAAGCGGTTGAAAATTTTAAGAAAAATGGTATTCCTTTAGCTGATTCTTTTTTTTATGACAGTGGAGACCATGATATGTTTGACATAGATTGTTTATTAGGCACAGACATTATTCAATTTCTTCCTTCTTTTAATTTAGTTAATATAATGTCTGGAAGTTGTTTTAAAATTGCAAATAAGTTTATACCTATAGGTAATGTTCAAAATTTTTTAACCAGAAATCAAATCATAGAAGTAAGTAAAGTGAATATGCAGTCTCCATTGATAGAAGAGGAGGAGTCTGCTTTAGTAAATGAAACCATTGTAAATTTGATTTTAAATCCTATTAAAAGTTATTTTCACCCTTTTGATAATATTTATGATGATTCTGAAGTAGAACATGGACTTGAATATTTGTTGTCCATGGAGAGTGTTGGTATTCCTACTAAAGAGGATAATGATCTAGCCTCTTATGATGAGATCATGATTAAAAAATTTAAGAATGATATTTCTTTCCAGGATGGCAATTATTATGTCAAACTTCCTTGGATAGAAGAAAAAATTAAAAATGTTGCTTCAAATTTTGATATTTCTTTGAGAGTATTAAATAGAGTCTATTCTTCTCTTAAGCAAAAAGGACTTGTAGAAAGTTATAATAATATTTTTTCTCAATATTTGCAAGATAATATAATTGAAATTGTAAATATTCCTAAATTTAAGAGATGTGATTATATATTTATACCTCACAGACCTATAATAAGAAGTGAGGAGCAGATCACAACCAAGATAAGACCTGTCTTTAATTGCTCTTTTAAAATATCTAAAGACAGCCCTTCCTTGAATCAGGCTTCTTATGCTGGTTTAGATTTGATGAACTCCCTTTTAAAATTACTTTTAGTATTTAGAACTAATAATTATGTTGTCCTTAGTGACATTAAACAAGCCTTTTTGTCTATCAAATTAAGAGACGAATATGACAAAAACAAATTCTGTTTTTTATGGTATCAGAATGATGAATTAATCTCTTTCAGGTTTAAAACTTTACTGTTCGGTTATACAGCGTCCCCTTTCATTCTCCATTATATAATGAAACATCATGTAGAAAAGTTCCCTGATGATAAGTGTAGGGATATCTTGTCTTCTAATTTTTTTGTAGACAACCTGATTTTTACAGGCAATAATTGCAAAGAATTGGAAAAGTTGTACCATCTTACTTTTGAAAGAATGAACCAGGGTGGGTTTGAACTTCGCTCTTGGAATAGTAATTGTGAGCAGTTGTGTGAGAGTATGAGAATGGATGGTAGGTATGTGGAGCATGAAAATGAGTATGAAAAGGTGCTTGGGTATAAATGCAATTTAAAGAAAGATTCCTTGCATGTGTCGTCAGTAAGTTATAGGAGCTCGTGTAGTACAAAGCGACAGATACTTTCTGAAACTTCCAAGTTGTTTGATCCTTTAGGACTTACAATACCTATTACCGTAAGAGGGAAGTTGTTAATGAGAAGTGTTTGGGAAGCTAAAAAAGAATGGGATGAAAAATTACCTGGGGAAATGTTGACTGAATGGGGTAAACTGAAGGAGGATTTAAATGAATTGAGTAAGATTGAGTTTCCACGTCAAGTTGTGAATGAAAGTGAATCCTATGGTCTGAATATATTTTGTGACAGTTCTGCTAAATGTTATGGGTTTGTTGCATATGGTTCAAGTGAAGGAAAAAATAACCTTTTGTTTGCCAAGGCCAAAGTAACACCTGTTAAAAAGACCTATAGTATTCCAACCTTAGAACTATTAGGAGTCCTTTTAGCTTTAAAATGCATATCCACTATTTTAGACTCTTATTTTAACATCATTTTTGAATATGTAAATATAGGTGTGGACTCACAAGTAGTTCTTAATTGGCTTTTGACAGGTGAAACCAAGGTCAAGGCTAAGTATGTTAATAACAGGTTAAAAGATGTTATCACTTTGTGTGATGACATCAGAAGTAAATATAAACTAAAAATTATTTTTAACTATGTGCAAACTGCTCAAAACCCAGCAGACCTTTTGACCAGGGGTTTAACTTTTAAACAATTTGCGAAAAATTTAAATATGTGGAAACATGGTCCAGAGTGGCTTTGTAAGGATCTGGAGAGGTGGCCAAAATTTCCAATGCTTTCACTTTCTCCAGAATTTAGTAATTTTGCTACATTAAATTTTAATACTAATGTAATTAATAATAAACATAATAATATTGATGAAATATTGGAAATAAATAAATTTAGTAAATTTGAAAAAGTAATAAATATAACTAGTTATTTGTTTATGTTTCTAAGCAAAATTACTAAGGAAGACCCTTGCAAAAAAGCTCTTAAATATTGGATCAAAAAAGTACAAAACTCTTCATATACTAAAGAGATTGCATTTTTAAAATCGGATCAAAAGGGTGCAATACCTAACCTA
>JABUQX010102278.1:15000-17500 GCA_015478945.1 Trachelipus rathkii | reverse complement strand
TTTTTCTGTAAGTGTCATACCTTTTGAGATATTTCATATAGGAATTTTTTTTTTTACATTTTTGTAATAAGCTTTATATGTGATTTCCAAATATGTAATTGGTTTTCTGTAAGGTATCGTACTTTTCGAGATATTTCATTTTTGGAAATTTTTTCTTATATAAATTTGATTTTTAAAAAATTATTTAAAAATTTAGACTTTTGGATAATGTCCGTCACCACATAAATTCATTATTAAGTATCATATACTAGCAATATGTTAAAAAAAAAAAAAAAAAAAATAAAAACTGAAAAAAAAAATTAAACATACAGGGCCTAATATATATATATATATTTAGAGAGAAATATAATAAATATATATATATATATAATATATAGTATATATATATATTATATATATATATAGTAATAATATTAAATAACAAATTTATATGTTGTGAAGAATGTTCAGTTCTTAGAGATAAGATAAAAGTTACTATTAAAGTTGGAATTCCGATTCAGACAAGATATAGGATAACCTTTTAGAAGGTGTTATGGATTATCAGGTAGGACAATGACGACGGGGAATGGGGTCTCGTTGAACACAATCAATGAAGATATGGTGAACAGATTGCGCGGTATGGCGACAGAACAATTTGCAGATGGGGGAAGGATCCCGCGGGATGTAGTAGCTATGACTGATATTGGTGTGGGCAATGCGGAGACGTGCAACTATCACCTCGTGCAAACGCTGTAACCGGTGAGAGAAATGCCACTCACCAATATTCAGGTTTATATTTCTGTGTTTCGCCCCACGCTGATCACTCGCCCAGCACTTTTGTCGGTACGACCGGAAGCCTTGTCGGAGAGCAGGAAAATAATCAATTAAGGGGAGGTGACCTTGTCGAATGTCTTCCGGGAGGTACCTAGAACAGCTTCGGAAAGAGGAGACGGCAATTCTGTTCACTCTGTCAGCGATTTCGTTGCCAGCTACCTCTACGCGAGAGGGGTTAAATATAGCATAATTTTTTCTTGCTAGAGTGGAGCAGCCGAAGAAATTATTGCACAGAGGATAGGATACCATTGTATTTTTTCAATAGGGGGCTTTAAGCGCCTGGAGGGTCATGAGAGAATCTAAATATATGACATGAGTGAGCTTGGTTAAGGAATGAAATTTGAAAGAGGGAAATCATTATAGCTATTAATTCAGCCGTAAAAATTGAAGCATGAAAGGGAGGATATGAGAAAGGTAGCGGTCAGAAAAGACAGAAGATGCACCTACACTGTCCCCTTTTTAGATCCATCAGCGGAACTGCGGAGTGAGACAAGAATGATGCCTTTAATAAGGCAGCGAGGTGGCTAGATTTGGAGAGCGAGGTCAGGACCAGGCAGATGGTGGAGCAGGAAATAGACAAGGTGCATATCCTTCATCATAGGAGAACGGCAGCACCTTTTGCAAAGGGATGTTGAAGTTATGGATGTTATAAACTGTGTTTTTAAATGTCCAGTAATGGGGATTTTGTTGTATCTCTCGCAGAATCAGTGTTAGAGCAAACTGCATTCGGGTTTGAAAGCAAAGATAACTTGTGCACATGAAATATATTCCCTTCGAAGAAAAAGTGGCATCACATTGGATTCAAATTCAAGGCTCACCCGGTGGGAAGATCGGAAGGCCCCTGTGGAGAAAAGGATCGCCTTTTTGATTGAGATCGAAACATGGTGCAGTAGATTTTTGGTTGCCATTACCATATACTGTGCAGCCATACTCCAATCTCAATCGCTATGTAGCGCAGTTGGAGACGCAAAAAGGACTTGCGATCAGCACCCCAAGATTTTGAGGTGAGATGACGTAATAGGTCAAGCACGCGATGACAAATCGTTTTCAGGAGTTTAATGTTTAATGTTTAAAGGAGTTTGTTAGTTGGTCATCTAGAATGAGGCCTAGAAATTTGACCTGTGAAGTTACAGGAATGAGTGAAACCATATAAGGTTAGGTTCGCGGAGGATAGGTGCAATGATTTTACGACTTCCTTTTTCTCCGAAATAGTACATGCTGGAGGTTTGGTGCCGGTGAGAAATGGGAAAGCCATGTGAAGTTACCCCCACTGTGAAATATACTCCATAGCTAGTTGAGGTTGCCGTTTAAGAAATGACAGCCTGACACAGGCAATGTATAACGCCAGATCATCAACATAGATAGCATAATTGACCGTCACTGGGATAGAAGTAACGATCTCATTGAATCCGAGAGCGAATGCTAATACACTAAGAAAATTGCCCTGCTGAACACCTTCATCTAGATTAAAGTGACGTGGTAGAACAGAAGAGCAATGAGCATGTGTTAGATCTGTTGACAGAAGGTATTTAAATTAAAAGAAGGAGTTGTCCACGGAAACCAAGCGAATGGAGTTTAAGGAGAACCCCACTTCTCCACTTGTGTCATAAGCTTTTCAAGATCAAAAATAGACACCAAGATCCATCCCACCAGTTGAGAATGCTTCCCCGATGTTATGATCCAGTTT
>JABUQX010102278.1:0-10000 GCA_015478945.1 Trachelipus rathkii | reverse complement strand
TATATATATATATATATATATATAAAAATAATTTATTTATTTTATAATTTAATATAATTTTATTTTATTATGATTAATTTTTTAAAATTTTTTATTTTAAATTATATATATTATATATTATAATATATAGGGCTGTTCTCAGCGGATAAGTAACAGCTGTGTATCGCGGTGAAACTAAAGTTTTATTGTAAATTTTTTTGGTAGTATACAGTTTTACCGTTTTCTTTGTCCGTAAGCCACAGTTTTACAGTTTATTTTGTCGTAAAGCACAGTAGTTCCAAATGCGCTGAACTATGGGTTTTTTAATGGAATGCTACGGTTTTGATTCCAGTTTCTTTTATTAACGTAAGCAAAGTTATACCATAATTACTTAACCACCACTTCTACTTCAGTTTTATACCGTACACGATATCAACGTTCAAACATAGGTAAAAACAAAACAACAGGTGTTAGCAAATAGTTTTTTATTACAGTTAATGAGTCAGAAGGTATGTCGGCAGGCCAATCAACGTCTACGGAACGTACACTTTAAAGATGCTGCTCAACCCAGTGCCCACACCACCGGGCCACGGAATACATTTGCTCTTGCCCCTCTTCAAAATCAAGTGTCTGTCGTTGCCAAAACCGATGATATCGGCCGTTAATTCCGATGGACATGAGTTCGAATTACGTTGCTTCAGCAATCGTCCCGAGCGGTTACTGGGGTAGCTTAGCCTGCATAAACCACAGATTTTAGGAAACCCCCCACAGCGGTAATAGTCGAGAGGGTCCCAGGTCGAGTGAGCGGCCGGTGCCACGGGCACAAGGTCCATATCTCCCGATTCATTTTCCCTGGAGACACAACGGTTGAGGTAGGTTGCGTCACCCCATTTGCACTGTTTGGTGCAGGATTACTAATTCTAGTTGAATGTATCATGTTGCATCGTGTCTGAATGGCCACATCATGCCAGTAATCCTGATGGTTATACGCAAGAAAATGGAGAAAGCTTTCGCCTGTGAGCGTGCTCATTTTAAAATTAGGCCCAATAGGGGATGGACTGTGAAGCGACCCCCAACCACAACATTGACGGGTAAATTTGTGGTGGCGGTCACTGAAAGTGACTATGGGATTTTCATCGCCAGTGCCGCCCAATTTCACGGTTTATCACTCCATGTTGCAGCGTAATAAAGAGCAACCACATCTGTCCACATGATGTTCTAAGGAGGTGTGCATCCTCATCAAGAAGGGGAAGCTAGGTGAAGCCTAATCTCCTCTTCAGCGTTCTCCAGACGCAATCTGATTGCACGATGGCGCCCCTGTATGGGGTCGTGCTATACGTCATACGAATTCTACGTACAGTCTCTTTGGAAATCCCAAGGACCCTGCTAGCCTGCCGTAACGATGAACAGGGATTTTCATGGGTGTATAAGAGAACCTCTAACTCCACGTCAAATGTACGCACACGATTCTGTACCGGGACTTGCCGTGGTGGTTGTGCAACAGATCCTGTAACGGCAAATCGTCTGTAGATCCTATAAATTGTTACGTGCGACGGGTGACGGCGATCAGGATAGCGTTGCTCATAGAGACTTGCGGCTACCCGTGAATTCCATCCATTTGCAATGTACAATTCGACCATGGCTCGTTTTTCGTCGTCTGAGTACACATCGCGAGGCATGTCGTTCACTATACCAACGTCACAGTATCTATGTGTTTCACGATTTGGTTCTAAACACCCAAATTTACTTCAACGTAATGTTCGAAAGGTTACTTGGTTCGTAAGTTCCTTCATTACCATACGGTATGTGCGTTAATATAAGTATGTGTGTCGTGTACACCAGTAGCGATTCAATGTTTTGAACGTGGATAGCGTGTAAGGTATACACTGTAGGTAAAAGTGTCTTCAGTAATTAATGTATAATTTCGTACGTACATTTCAAATCTGGAATGGAAAATATACCCTTCCATTCAAAAAACACATAGTTCCGCGCATTTTCAATAATGAACTGTAACTGTCCCATCTCGTACACCTACTTAAAAGACATAGGTTTTATTTCGAGAATTTTGTCACATACGCAATACTTCACGCGCGGCGATACACCGCTGTAACATAACTCTTGAGACACCCTGTATATATATATCATATTATATATCCTAGATATATATATATATATATATATATACTAACTATACTTATATATATATATCCACCCCTATCTCACTCCTCTCCTCTTCTATTATATAATATATTACGTATTCACTAAAGAGCCTAGATACAGACCCTGGTCCATCCCGCCACTAATTACCATACACTAATAGGCCCCATCATATCCCCTAATACACTCTTCAACCATCCTACTACATAGTAGCTACGCTAAGGGCGCGCATCGAACTGTACACACTGATTGATACATGAATACCCACTAACTAAACGTAGAACCGTATCGTGTCATACTTACACTCCGTCATCAGACTACTAAGCCTAATCTCATCCTATCTTCATCATCCTCATCATACCTTGTTATATTCCTAATCATCCATCCCGCAGCATAAATAATGTTAGTGCCCTGTCCCTTATTCTACACCGTGACTCGCCGCCTATCGCATTCGACACACACTAGATCACGCGTCTCTTCTGATCGACGCTTACCCTTGACCGCGCCAGTCAGACCGCACAACCCCACCCGTATATACACCGATCATCCAGTCCCTCCGACACATGTTTCTTTCTCACCTTTCTACCCTCTTTTTTCATTTTCTTCATTTGTTTGTGTTTCTCTTTTTTTGTTTATCCTCTTTCTTTTTATTTCTTGTTCTCTCAATTTTTTTTATCATTTTTTCCCCAACTTATTCAATCTTCTCTTCTATTTTCATTTTTTTCTTTTTTGCCATTCTTTGTCACCTAACTGAGAAGCCCATACTGGTTCTCATGTCTCGCTAGTATCACAACTACCACATCACTCATCTGCCCCCCCTGAAGCCGCTTCAAGTCAGCTTCTAGCAAATCACACCGCGCCTTCCGCGAGATCCGTGACAACGCTCCGACAAGGATCATCCAAGCTGCATATTCGTCACTAATACGAAGTCACGATAGCACATCAGTCTAAGGACTACCATAGCTCCCCTGACGGCCGTTATGCAAGACTCCCCCATCATCAATGCTATAGTCGCCATTGACCGTCCCAGCTCCCAGTACCGACTACCCGATCCAAAGTCAAGATCTAACGAGATCTATATATCTTTCTTTATCTTTTTTACTTTTTACTTTTCTTGATCATTCACCAGTAATTTCATCTATACCTTGCAGATTTACCATTCTCAACTTTCTCACTCTACCATTACCTCCTCCTTACTAAAAACCTCATCCCCAAAATACCTATTCCTTCTTTGCACCATCAAGCCCACATACATTCACTATCACCTTTATTACTGTTAATATTGTGCAGATTTTCCAAGTGTTCTTTCCACACTCCTCTCACATCCATTTCATCAGTACGAAAGCACCATCCCTTTCATTATTCTAAGCAGATTCCCCTTATTCTCATTCTTAACCTTTCGCCTTTCTCTTCCAGAAGAGCTTTCCTATTCCCTTGTAAGTCCTTATTCATCCTCCTTCCAAAACTGTTCATTACCTCTTGTTTTCTCCTACTTAACACCTTTTAGTATTTCTTTTTTCCTCCTGATATAATAATTCCAAGCATCTTACTTTTGATTCTTCATCATTTGCTTTTAGTACATTTCAACCACGCTTCTTTTTACCTTTAACCGGCTTTCATCACCTTTCATTCCACCATTCCACTTGTTAATTCTTAACTTCCACTTTAGTACATCCACATACACATTTCCTTTGCACTACTAACAATTTCTTTCCTTCATTTGCCCCCAGATTTGTTCAGTATCAACTTGTTCACATTCACCGTTTTACTAGCGAGCGCTCTTACATACTTATCCTTATTGTTCTCTTGTTCACTTAACTTCTCACTCTTAATTTTACCTACTTCCTGTTCGTATCATCTTCCTCTCCATCCAAGCCCCACTAACTTAATTTAACAAGAAACAACATAATGATCCGATAATCCCATTCCTAAACCCCTAACTGATTTAACATCCAACACCATACTTCAACATCTCCTTCTTCACCAACACTAAATCAATCATACTCTTCACTTTCGATACCATCTCTACTACACCAACTCTAGTATTAACTTTATGGATACTCTTGTGGTTTAAAGAAAGTATTACTTACCACACATACCTCTCTCTTCACAGAAATCGATCACCCCCTTCCTACCATTCTCATTTCTCCCGCCACCCAAAAACCACCTGTTATACCATCCCTTTTTATGATCACCATATCCATCCATTCAGGTCCCCCAAAACTATCATTCTGAAGCTCCTACTCACCCATCCAAAACATCATCAGATTATCCAAAAATCGTACTCTCTTCAACGTTTCCCTCAGATGGACCATACGTCCCAACCCCACATACCTTGACCTTTTCAAACTTAAATTTAACCATTAGAATTCTAGGACTCACACACACAAAGTCTACCATAGCTTTGTACAACAGCACTCATCAAAATTGCAACTCCTTCTCTCCCCTCTCATTCCTGTCCACACCAGCACACACACATTTCACATCACACCACTTATTTTCACCGATTTCCTTTCATCTTGTTTCATCACAGCGAGCAAATCAAATTTTGCCCTTTCTAAATTACATCCACACCTCTCTCCTCTTCTCATCAATTCATTTCTCCTCTGACATTCCATGTACCCATACGATTCATACAATTTCGCCGAAAATTAGAAGGCCGTTTACGGCGATCACGACCTTCTCCGAGGCCTGCATTAGCATTCCTAGCAAGAGATAGATGGTAGTAGGCAGCCAACCCAACTACCCCCGTCCCTTAGTCGCCTTCTACGACACGCAGGACATACGATGTGGGCAATTCTTTCTCCCCCACATATATATATATATATATATATATATATATATATATATATATATATATATATAATATATATATATTTATTTAAAAAATAGATATAATATATATAATATTTTCTCATATATTTGTTTTTATATATATATATATATATATATATGCGTATATATATCGTTACTTAATGAATAATGTAAATATACTTGAAGTGGGACGGAGACAGAATTTTGCTTCTGTAGAATCTTTTTGAGTGTCCATCTTTGAATGTATTCACAGAGTAGAAAGGGGTTTTGTAATAAAATCCATTATTATTATTATTATTATTATTATTATTATTATTATTATTATTATTATTATTATTATTATTATTATTATTATTATTATTATTATTATTATTATTTAGGTTATTGTTTATTAACTTGCATTTTAACACTATAAAACATACTGTTTCAAACAATAATAGTATTCTGTTTTATGCTAAGTTTTTATTTGAAATTTTATAGCTTTAAGAATTACGTTCATATTTTCTTGTTAAAAAGTGAATTTGAATTCTTCAATTATTATATTATTATTATTATTATTATTATTATTATTATTATTATTATTATTATTATTATTATTATTATTATTATTATTATTATTATATTATTATTATTATTATTATTATTATTATTATTATTATTATTAATATTATTCAGGTCGATAGAGATTCCGTACAAAACTATGGTTTAGACGGCATATTTGACCGTGTCTTGTCAGAATTAGTTGCCAAAATGAGGGAGATGAAGATGGACAGAACAGAAATTGGCTGTCTAAGGGCTATTGTTCTCTTTAATCCAGGTATATATATATATATATATATATATATATATATATATATATATATTATATATATAATATATTATATATATATAATATATATATATATATTTTGGTCGAAAGAGTGCGTCGAGTGACTGAGGACTGATTGGTGAAGAACAAGGTGCTGTTAGGAGAGGTAAGAGGATGTGTGGATCAAAATCTTTACATTGAAACAAATGATTGAGAAAATGAGGGAGAAGAAGAATAAATTGTATTTAGGTTTTATGGATTTGCAACAGGCGTATGATAGAGTTAATAGGGAAGCGTTATGGCAGGTGTTAGTGATATATGGTGTTGGTGGTAGGCTTCTAATTGGAATCAAAAGTATGTAGACGATAGTGAAGCGTGTGTAAGAATTAAATGGTGTCAATGGTGATTGGTTTAGGATTAATAGCGCAGTGATGAGCCAGGGTTGTGTTATGTCTCCCTGGTTATTTAAATTTGTATATGGTTGGGGTTATGAAAGAATTTGAGGGGGGGATGGCAGAAATGGGGTGGCAGGAAATGGTGGAGAATGGAGTTGAGTGGAGGGTGCCCTACTTATATGCGGGATTTGGTTTCTGTGGGCGAATCTGAAGAGAGTTTGAGAGGATTGGTAGAGAGATTTGGCAGGGTGTGTAAAAGGAGGGGCTTGAAAGTAAACTTGGATAAGAGTAAGGTTATGGTTGTGATGTGAGGACATCCTCAGTGTGAAGTTATGTTAGATGGTGAGCAAGTTGGAACAAAGTGTCTGAGTTTAAATATTTAGGGTTTATATGTTGGATGAGAAGGGAACGGATGATGCGAGTGTAGTAGGAAAGTTGTGAATGGCAGGAAGGTGGCTGCTGCAATTAAACGTTGGTGAATGCAAAGGGACTAAGTCTTGATGCGCTAGGGTCTTACGATTGGGGTATGTTGTTACTGTGTTATTGTATAGTAGTGAGATATGGTCTGGAATAAGAAGTAAGATCTAAAGTTCAATGTGTTCAGATGGGACAATCTTAGGGTGTCAGGTTGTGAGAAAAATTGATAAAGAGAGGAATGAACGTATTAGAGAGTGGGGTGGTGTGAAGAAAAGGGCGTAAATGACAGAATAAATGAAAGTATGTTGAGATGGTTTGGTCATTGGAAAGGATGAAATGATAGTCGGTTCGTTAAGCGGATGTATAGTGGTGAGTGTGTTGGCAACCGACTGGGAGGCCGAAGAGAAAGTGGATTGAGTCGGTGAACGAATGTCGGAAGGCAGAGAAATGTGAGTTTGGCAAGGGTGAGAATAAAGGTGCATGATAGGAGAGGATGGCGGGGTTTTGTATGGGGCCATGGTTGTGGCCCACCTTGGGCCCTGGGGATGAACCCTTACATTGACGATTTACCATAGTGAGGGCCGTCGCGGTCCCATTTATGCTCTGGGTGGATTTTCTGTCTGAGACGAGCTCTCACTAATTAATGGAACAGAGGGGGCGTAAGGCTGGGCTTTCTTTTCGACGTTTGTCATGTTTCTCCTACTGCTTTTCTTTCCGATGCTTGTACAGCCACCTTACCCCCAACCTTGGGGCAAAGAGGAAGGTGAAGAAAGATAAGAAAGAAATAATATATATACTTATATATATATATATATATAATATAATATATATAGTATATATATATATACTATTATATATAATATTATATATATATATATATTCTTGATAATAGTGCAAAAAAGAAATATGTTAGGTTGTGGAATGAAGAGGAGATGTAAGCCTTAAAAGTAAAAAAAGAGGCTTGGGTGAATGTGCTAAAGGCCATAGCTGAGGTCTCGAGGGAAAGGTTATGGAAATATATAAGGAGGAAAAAGGGAAAGCTAAAAGTTGCATTCGTAGGAGGATAAAAGAGGTAAAGGAACAATTTGGAAAGGGGATGAATTGGAACTTATAAGGGAGTAAGAAGCTCTTCTGAAAGGAAGTACGAAAGGTTTATAAAAAAAAAAAAAAGAAAGAAAAAGAAATTCAAAAAATAAATGAAAAAGGAAGGTACTTTCATGACTGATGAAATAGATGTTAGGATTGTGTGGAGGAACACTTCGAAAATCTGCATAACATTACCAGTAATGAAGAGGTGATGACATGGTGAATGTGTGTGGGTCTGATTGTGTAAGAAGAAATAGGTAAGAGGAGTATAATTCTGGAGGATTGGAGGAGAACAGTAATGGTACCCTTGTATAAGGGTAAGGGAGATAAGTGGAACTGTAGGAATTATGGAAGAATTAGTTTATCGAGTATTGTAGGGAAGATATATGCTGGTATTTTGGTTGAAAGAGCGTCGAGTGACTGATTCTCGAAGAGCAAGGTGCGTTCAGAAGTGGTAGAGGATGTGTAGATGAAATTTTCACATTGAAACAAATGATTGAGAAGAAGAATAAATTGTATTTAGGTTTTATGGTCTTGCAAACAGGTGTACCTGACAGGATAATAGGGAAGCTGATGCAGTATTACTCAGATTACTGATATATGGCGTTGGTGTAGTTCTGAATGGATTCAAAGTATATGTGACGATAGTTGAAGCGTGTTTAAGAATAAATAAAGTTGAAAGTGATAGGTTTAATATTAATAGCGGAGTAGGGCAGGGATGTGTTATGTCCCCCTGGTTATTTAATTTGCCACGTGGATGGGGCTATTAAAGAATTAGAGGTAGGGGTGTAAAGAAAGTGTGTTAGACATATTTGGTGAATGGAGTGGGTTCCTTGCTTATGTACCGCGGAATGATTTGTTTTGTCCGTGCCGACGGAACTATTGTGAGACGAGTTGGCCAGGTAGTGCAGGTAAAAGAAGGGGTTTTGAAAAGTATATGTGATATATGTTAGATGGTGTGCAACTATTTAGGATATGTGTTGGATGAAAAGGGAAAGGATGATGCAAAAATATTATATATATATATATATATATATTATATATATACTATATATAATACTTAAATATATGAAGTTTATATATATATATATATATATATATATATATATATATATATATATATATATATATATATATATATATATATATATATATATATATATATATATGTTTGATCGCTATTTCTTCTATATTTATTATTTATTAGTTTTACCCTTGGTTAGCCAATTATACATTAGAGAGTTATATTTTTTATTTACACTTTTAAAAACATTTAAAACAAACTTTTTTGATACACAAGCTTTCGCTCCTGCTTTGTGGAGCCTCTTCAGGTGAACGAATCGATGTTTTGATTTTTTTCCCTTAAGTGTCAATCTGCTGCTTGGTTATTCAAAAGGCTTTTGTAAAAGGGGGAGCGGTACATAATAGCGTTTTGTATACTATCTATTTTGTAATCCCCAACTATAACCAAGGCTCTGGAGACTACAAAATAGATAGTATACAAAACGCTATTATGTACCGCTCCCCCTTTTACAAAAGCCTTTTGAATAACCAAGCAGCAGATTGACACTTATAGGAAAAAAATCAAAACATCGATTCGTTCACCTGAAGAGGCTCCACAAAGCAGGAGCGAAAGCTTGTGTATCAAAAAAGTTTGTTTTAAATGTTTTTAAAAGTGTAAATAAAAAATATAACTCTCTAATGTATAATTGGCTAATCAAGGGTAAAACTAAATAAAAAAAATATAAATATATATATATTATATATATATAAATATATATATAATATATAATATATATATATATATATATATATATATATATATATATATATATATTATATAATAAATGATTCTAGTGGATAAGGTTAGAGGACTTCCACTTACAAAAGAAGAGTATACAAATTCTTTATGAAAATAAAGTGCAGACGAACCAAAATTCTGGTGTGGAAATACGGTACAGTCGAAAGAAGTAGGGAAAATTATTGGAAAATAAAGAGCGGAAGTGTATGTCCATTGTCCACACTTTTTTCGCGTTGAAGTATGAAAAAATGAGCGTTAGTTGCTGATTTCTGGGGTCATGAAAGGTGCATGAAGATAAAATGAAAATTATGGAAATCTAGTTGCGGAGGCGTCAATGGCCAAAGGTCATATAAAGCGATTTTAGATAAGCAGTGTCCATTTTATTAACAAAGTATATGAATATTAAAGCAACTGTTCGGCGACTGAAAAAGGTTGCAGAGAGCTCTGGTAAGTTGATAAACGAGAATTCTTTACTCCACCTTTCCAAGAAGAGTACAATACGAAAATTAAATAATGACTTTCAAATTTCAAGAAAAGGTACAG
>JABUQX010102277.1:40000-52180 GCA_015478945.1 Trachelipus rathkii | reverse complement strand
TATATATATAATATATAATATATATAAATTATATATTATATATATATATATATATATAGATATATATATATATATATATATATATATATATATATTATAAATATTATATATTAAGATAATATATATAAAATATATATATATATAATATACTATATATATATATATATACTAAATAATATATATATATATATATATATAATATATATATGATATATATATATATATATATACATTATATAATATATATATATATATACCCTCCTCACTCCACCCCACCCCACCCGTGATCTATTGATCTATTGATTCAAGTCATATTTTGTACAACATAACAAAACTTTTATGCTTTTCATGTTTATATCTTAAATAATTTGCTTTTTTACACACCCTAAAGCAGTAAATCAGTAAATTATTAAATCAAACCACCCACTCCAGCATCCCTGAACACTCTCCCACCCCTCCATGATCTATTGATCTATTGATTCAAGTCAAATTTTTTTATAACAAAACACAAAACTTTTATTTATTTTTATTTAAATCATTTTTGTTTTTACTAAAGTTGTTATTCTTTAACTTAAAAAAAATGTGTTTTTACACGCTCTAAAGCAGTAAATCAGTAAATCAAACCACCAACCTCAGCACCCCCCCTGCACCCTCTCACCCAGCCAAGATCTATTGATCTATCGATTCAGGTCAGTTTTCGAGTATCACTTTTGATAAACAACATAAAAACAAGTTCTTTATACACTGATCAACGAATATTTGCTAACGTAACAAAGTTTTCACATCAATAAAGCTAACATATCATACCCTGAACTAAGAATATAATGCACAACGACAAACCTAGCATACCTTACGCGGGAATAAACAGCTAACATTAACAAAGTTCCATATTAACAACAGTAAAGTGACTAACATAGCATACAAAACGTAACCTATTCAAGCATATCTCTAACATATCAATGTTAATTTTACATTAACATGGTAATATTTAACAAAAAATTTATCATAACCCTGTCTAATTATCATACTGACCAACAAATATATGCTAACGTAAAAAAGTTTTTTACATTAACATAGTAATATTTAACAAAAATTCATCATAACCTTACCTAACTATCATAATAGCCAACGAATAATTGCAAACATAAAGTTTTATCCAAACATAACATAAAAATAACAAAGTTTTATCCAAATATAACATAAAAATAAGTTCTTTGAATAAAATATCATAGTAAAGTGTAATAATTTACTAATTTTAAAGCAGTAAATCAATAAATCAGTAAATCAAACCATCCGCCCCTCCACACCCATCCCCTCGCACCCCTCCATGATCTATTGATCTATTGATTCGTCATATTTCGAGTATCATTTTGGATAAACATAACGTAAAAACAGGTTCTTTATATACTGACCAATGAATATATGCTAACGCAACAAAGTTTTAACAACAATAAAGCTAAAATATAATGTACAACGACAAACCTAAAAATACCTTACGTGTGAATTAAACTTAACCAAACATTGATTCGAAGTCATATTTCGAGTATCATTTTGGATAAACATAACGTAAAAACAGGTTCTTTATATACTGACCAACGAATATATGCTAACGCAACAATTTTTTAACATCAATAAAACTAAGAATATAATGGACAACGACAAACCTAAAATACCTTACGTGTGAATAAACTACCAACATTAAACAAAGTTCCATACTTAACAACAGTAAAGTAACTAATATTGCATACAGAACGTAACCTATTCAAAGTTTTTTCAAACATATCTGTAACATACAAAAGTTAATTTTACATTTAACAAAAATGTATCATAATTTAACCTAACTATCATACTAACCAACGAATATATGCTAACGTAACAACGTTTTCACATCAATTAATCTAACAAATCATAACCTGAATTAAGAATATAATGTACAATGGCAAACCTAACATACCTTACGTGCAAATAAACGGCTAACATTAACAATGTTCCATACTTAACAACAGTAAAGTAGCTAACATTGCACACAGACGTAACCTTTCACACCTTTTCAAACATAGCTCTAACATATCATTGTTATTTTTTACATTAACATAGTAATATTTAACAAACATTTATCATAACCTTACCTAATTATCATACCGACCAGCGAATATATGCTAAGGTAACAAAGTTTCATATCAATTATAGCTAACTTATCTAACTGAACTAAGAAATATAATGTACAAACGACAAACCTAACATGCCTCACGTATGAATAATTGCTAACATTTCACAAAGTTCCCTACTTACTCAAAGGTAAAGTAAGCTAACGTGCATACAAAACTTAATCCATCTCCACTTTTCCGCATATTCATCAGCAGCTAAGCAGTATTACCGAACAAAATCCCTTAACAAAGTGTCCCAATCTTTCAAAGGCATACCAGCATCTTGAACTATGAATTGATACTACCTTCATCCAGGAATCACGCATATCAAATATAAATCATTTTGAACTTGAATAAGCGTACACATTTAGCCAAACTTCTCGCCAAAACCTAAACATTACTCAACAAAACTTAACCTAAGCCCACTTTTCTAACACACATCCCCACCAGCTAACACAGTAATATCTTTACGAAACTTATCCTTTCTCTAACAAAAATCAGTTAATTATACATTGTCGTATAATATTTTGAACCAAAAACGTAACAGAAATTAAACATAGCCTAACCCATCTAACACTTACAATGGGGAAAACCTATAATAGATACTAACATTTGGAACAACGAATACATTAACACTTGAACCTATGAATAAGTTTAGACCTTACCCATCATTACACAGCAAAGCTCATCCTATCCCTGCTTTTCAATCATATCATCAGCAGCTAAAGCAGTATTACATAACAAAATTCCTTAACAAAGTGTCCAAACTATCAAAGACACCAGCATCTTGAATTATGAATTGATACTACCTTCATCAAAGTGTCTTGCATATCAAATGTAACATCATTTTGACCTATGAATAAACTTAGACATTAGCAAAATTCTCTGTCAAACCTAACATTACTTAGCAAAAACTTAACCTAAGCCCCCGTTTCTAACACATCATCACCAGCTAACACAGTAATATCTTAAAAAACTTATCATTCTCTAACAAAGCTAGTATAACCTAGCAGATCTAAACACTCTGAACTACGAATAAATGCTTAAATTTACAATGTGTACAGCCTATCAAAGACAAGATATTTTTCAAATTTACATTAAATATCAAATTTAACTTAAGCAAAGGTACATAACCGTGTCAAAGTAGTACATAACTCTAATCATTACCTTCAAAGATGTCTCTTACACCCTAACAAACTAACATATCTAGCAATAATAGGGTTAATCGAACTTACTAACAGCAATGTGTTACTTAAACATATCATCGCGTGCATGTCTTCTTAGACAAAACATACCTTACGTACGAATAAACAGTCAAAATTAACAAAGTACACTGATTAATATCTGTAAAGTAACTACCACAGCATCACAAAGCGTGACCTATTCCCTTACACCACTACAAAGAAACTAACTATCATACTTACCAAGGTTTTATGCTATATGACACAGATGTTCAGTTAGGCTTACACGGTAGGCATATCATTAGGGTTACTCTCATGTTTATACAAAAGCTTTCACGAATGCGCTCACTCATTAACATAATAATCTCAATGTTTACTATACATAACCGATCAATTTTCAGTGACGAGCCCCACTACTTGGAGATCACTCCCAGAGAGATGTATGAAGAGTCATCTCAGGGTACCCCGAAGGGGGGTGTAAGCGGTTACTTAAGGGCAGAACCCAAAGGCTGTGCCCTTACCGCTTACACCCCCATTCGGGGTACCCCGAGATGTTTCTTCATTCATCTCTCTGGAGGTGATCTACAAGTAGTGGGGCTCGTCGCTGAAAATTGGTCGGTTATGTATAGTAAAAATTGAGATTATGCTGATGAGTAAGAGCATTCGTGAAAGCTTTTGTATATACATGAAAGTATCCCTAATGATAAGCCTACAGTGTAAGCCTAACTGAACACCTGTGTCATATAGCATCAAATCTTGGTAAGTATGATAGTTAGTTTCTTTGTAGGGTGTAAGGGAGTAGGTTACGCTTTGTGATGCTGCGATATTTACTTTACTGATACTAAGCAGAAGTACTTTTTTAATGTTGAATGTTTATTCGTACGTAAGGTATGTTATGTTCTTAGTTTAGGTGATATTATGTTAGCTTTACGGTTATTAAAATTTTGTTTTATCATTATTAAATACTACTACTACTACTACTACTACTACTACTACTACTACTACTACTACTACTACTACTACTACTACTACTAATAATAATAATAATAATAATAATAATAATAATAATAATAATAATAATAATAATAATAATAATAATAATAATAATAATAATAATAATATAATATTAATATTAATAATAATAATAATAATAATAATAATAATAATAAAATAATATAATAATAATAATAATAATAATAATAATAATAATAATAATAATAATAATAATAATAATAATAATAATAATTATAATTATAATTATAATTTAATTATAATAATTATAATAATAAAAATATTACTATGTTAAAGTAAAAATAAATGATATGTTATAGATACGTTTGAAAAAATAAGAATAGGTTACGTTCTGTCTGCAATGTTAGTTACTTTACTCTTGTTAAGTATAGAACTTTGTTAATGTTGGCTGTTTATTCGGGCGTAGGGTATGTTAGGTTTGTCATTGTACATTATATTCTTAGTTCAGGTTATGATATATTAGCTTTATTGGTGTTAAAACTTTGTTACGTTAGCATATATTCGTTGGTCAGTATATAAAGAACTTATTTTTATGTTATGTTTATCCAAAATGATACTCGAAATATACCTTGAATCATTAGATCAATATATATATTATAACATATATATATATATATATATACTATATATATATATATATATATATCCATATATATATATATATATATTATATATATATATATATATATATATATATATATATATATATATATATATTATTACCTTTTTTTGTCTAAGGTCGTTTCACGTCAATTTGGCTGTATAGGTCTCCTTTGTATACACATATTACCATAGTAAACATGTTTTTGTTGTTGTTTTCTGGCGTTATTATATGCACTTTTGAACTGATATGGTTCGTTCGTACGTTGTGTTTTTGTTTACTTTCCTCTGAATGGCTGAAAGAAAGAATCTCATTACCTTCTAGGTCTTTTTATACACACGATTTTCATCAGTAAGATATTTTTCGCTGTGCTGGTATGATGACGTCTCACTCTATCTTTAAGCTTGTTGTTGATATCTTTATGAGGACCTTCGTTATTCCCGACGATGTGTCATTCATATTTATTCGTAAACCAAATGGAGTCCGATACATTGCTTGTATTCCCTCAGGATGGGCAAATAATAGACCCTTGTTCATTTCTGTTGAAGAATTCATCAAGATTATCGATATCGCCGGAGCATGTGTAAAGACTAAGTGTGTGTCATATGATGTATTGACTCGCAGTGAAATATCTAGCGGTGGAGACAGTGTGAGAGGTTCTAATAGAATAGATGTTGTTTTCTCAACGTGTGACAATATTAAAATCCTTGATGTACGCATGTATTGGAAGCCCCTCGATAGTGCGACCTTCTGGCGTACATGTATAGGTTTCACAGCTCGTACATCTGAAAATATTACAGCATTGGTTAAAATGAAAAACGAGTTAACATCACATCCTGAAGACGTCGACATACTTGAGGACTTCATACATATAGCTCATGGGGTAATCTACGATATTTACACTGAAACATGTGGTTTCCCGAATAATGAGGTATACAGGAGTATGTTAATAACTAGCAACATTGATAAGTTTACTTCTCTCTGCAGCAAGAGAATGAGTGCTGTTGAACCAAAATATGCAATAAAATGGTTTAGCGCTGCCGAACGTATTTATACTTACATCCTTTCTAGGGGAGTTGAATCCCTGGAGAGATATATAGAATTTGCTCAATTTATGTTGAATCCTATGTCCCTATTAATAATAATTATAACATTGAAAAAAAATTAAAATTTGATATCACTTAAAAATAATGTAAGTAAATAAAAATCTGCTCTGATAAATTTTCAAATTTATTTATTTTACATATGAATCGTGAATTTTTTTTTCCAAATTCGATCTTAAAACCATTTTTAACATTCCAGCATTTTTTTTCCAAGATTTCCAAAAATAAATCTACAGAGGATTAAAAACTTTAAATGTTAAATATCTGGCTCTTTTTAACAAAGAAAGATAAATGAGGTATTGATATACTTTTCGTTTTCGAGTACTAGGAATTTAAATTTGATATTATTTTTAAGGTAGCTTTATTAGGAAAAAATTATTAAATAATTTTTAAAAATATATAAGATAAAAAAAATTTACACAAGAGCAAAGTTGAAGAAATCGATGAAAGTTAGGGGAAAAATATTTTTTTATTTTTTCTATAATTAATATGGAAATAAAAATTAAATCTACAATGAAAAGAAAAATAGAAATAAAGTCACCTTTTCACGAGATAATTATATTTATGAGATGAATATTTATGATAGAGCAAACGATGAACAAATTTCTATATTTTTAGATAAAGAACGATCTTCAAGAAGAATAAAAGATTTAGAAGAAAAGATAGTTCTTTTTTTAAAATCGAGAATGAGCAAAATCCAAAATTGATTTATAATAAAGAAATTTATAATAGAATGACAACTTGCGAGATCTGTAGTGCTAAAATTAAAATTTTAAAATTCATGAAAAAAGTAATAAACATGAAAAATATAAGTAAATCGTTGCTTAATTTGAATTATTTTAATGATAAAAAAAATTATGTTCAATAGGTAATAAAAGTGCTATGAATTTAAAAAATCACGAGAAAAGTAAGATTCATCAAAGAAATTCAATACAATGTGATCATGAAAACTGTCGAGAAGAAATTCAAGGTTATTTTAAAGCATATTGTTATATTAATATAAAAATCAGATCCAAGAATGTATATTAATAATATGATAAGTATAATTCTGAAAAAAAAAATTTGATGAACAAAACTTATTTATTACTCTGTTTTTGTTGAATTTTATAAATATTTAATTGATGGAAGAAAACGAACGATAAAAATTGGTTTAATAGTAGTTCTATGACAAGTATAACAAACAATTATGAAATAAAATATACTATTCATGTTATGATTAATAAAATTGAATAAAAATATGTAAATTTTCAAAAGAAATGTCAGGATGGATAATAAATAAACTTTTGGAATTTAAAATAAAAGTAGCAAAATATAAGCCATTAAAAGTATCTTCGTATATTGAAGCTCCAGATAAATATAAAAACTCAAAATTTTGATTGATTAATATTCAAAATAAAAATGATAACGGATGCTTCAAATGGTGTATAGCAAGATCTGATTGTTTAGATGAAGGTCATCCACATAGGTTATCAATAAGAATAAAAGAAGTATCTAAAAATTGCAATTGGAAAGAAATAGAATTTCTAGTTCAATTAAAGCAAATTAGTAAATTTGATAATCAAAATGATATGTCAGTTAACGTATATGGACTAGATGAAAAAGAACTATTATATCCATTAAGAATTGCAAAAGTCGAGAAAACTAAATATGTTGATTTACTTTTAATATCAAATTATGAAAATACACATTATATACTCTTGAAATACCTAATCCCATTTATTGATAAGAAATATAAGGAGAAGACTTATCCATGTTGATTTTGTTTACATTGTTTTTTTAAAAAAGAATTATAAGACAATCATTTACCAGAATGTAGCATTCATACTCCAGTAAGAGTGGAATTAACTGAAGGTTCAGTTCAATTTAAATTGTTTTATAAGCATTTCAGACATCCATTGTTATATATGCATATTTTGAAAGCACCTTGCAAAAGATACAAACAAGTCAACCAAATTCTAAAGAATCTTACACCATTAACTTACAGAAACATCAACCAGGCAGCTGGTGTTGTTCTACGAAATGTGATGTAGATGAATATTCAAAGCTCGAATTATATGAAGGAAACGGAAAATCTAAAAACGTTTATAGAAACATTTTATTTCAGAATCAAAAATAATTTATAAATTTAAAAATGAACAAACCAATGAATTAACTTCGGAAGAAAAATGAATCATGAAAATGCTAATCGTTGTTATGTATGTAAAAAGGAATATACACGATCAGATTTCAAAGTGAGAGACCATAATCACTTAACAGGAGAATATAGAGGACCCGCACATAAAAGTTGTAAATTACAAATTTGAAATCCTAAACTTATTCTATTGAATAATGCTTATTATACCATTTCAAATACGATTGCCTTATTGATTCTGCTTAAAAATCTGGGACAAACATACCGATGGTGTGAAATTAAAAAGCAAGATTCCTCCAAACGGAATGAAACTATAATCTAAGTTTTTCTAGCTCAATATATAAAAGATTATGAATATGAATACTTCACCTATAGAAAATAAGTGCGGCAAATGTAACGTCACGGTCTCTTTGCATAAATTAGCTATCAATTTAACGAATGAAAAATTAAAAAGAAATTTATTCAAATATTATCAAGATGAAAAGTTTCACCTACTAAAACGTAAAGGAATACGATGAATTTATCCATTGACTAGATGGATCGATATATCAAATTTAATCTATGAAAAATTGCCTAAAAAAGAGAAATATATCAATATTTTTAAATGGTGAGTTTTTGATCAATAATCCTCTGAATTACCAACCACTTATCTCGGTATAACAAATGAGGACTACAAACATTCACAGACTATCTGACTTTAATTTATTGTTAAAACTTTTAAAGATTACCTATATGTTTATACAACAATCCCTGATTCATTATTATTAAGGCGTTTGTGTTTGGAAATTTTAGAAAGAAAAAGCTTGTTTAGTCTTAATAAAATTAGATTTCCAGCTCGTTGATTTTACAATCTCCAGGCTATTGTGGGGATGCATTATTTATAAAAAAAACGAAAATTATGTAATTAGATTTTATTGCCCACTTCATAAATATCGGGGTGGTTGAAGTGATATGAGGGAATAAAAGGAGAAAGGGGAGAGGGACTACAAGGAGAACGAAATCGAGAAGATGGCACTATCAGTACCACGTAGTATATGCAAGGAGAGCCGGAATGATCCAGTATGTTCGGAAGAAAGCGAGTGATCCCAAAACGAAACGCCGCCCATAGTCTATATGCACTTATTTAAGATGGCGCACGAAGACATTTATCTTAGGTTGCAATGGTCCTCAGTAATTTACCACAGGACAATTTTAAAATGTATGAAAAACATTAATAATTTTGATTTTATTGCGATATCAATGATGAATCGAGAAAAGGGTATATTTTAGAAGTTGATTTAGAAAATTCTTCAGGGGCAGTGTCCACTTTTCTAATGTTGTAAGCAGTTAGATTAAAGTTTCAAAATGAAAATTTTTAAATGAGACAGGAAAATATTGTCAGTAACACTAGTAGAAATTTTAACAGTTGTTGAATTTAGTATTAAAACTAACGAAAATACATAGAAAATTAGAATTTGATCAGAGCGATTGCATGAAATCATACCTTAATCTTTACACGAGAATAAGAAGAAAGCGAGAAATGAATTTGAAAAAGATAATAATGAACAATTCAGTGTTTAGTAAAACGATGGAATATATATAGTTGATGTACGATTAGTTAAAAATGAAGAACAAACTCAAAAATTAGTAAATGAATCAAATGTGAATCAGTTAAAATATTCTCTAAACAATTTAATACCTTGCAATATAAAAAAACTAAACAGATTTGATGAGCCTATCTATTCAGGAGTGTTTATTTTAGAGTAAAGTAAAACTTTAATGTACGACTGTCATTATAATCATACAAAAAAGAAATATAATGAAAAAGCAAAATTTTTGTTTACTGATACAGATTCACTATGCTATTATATACAAGGGAATGATGTATACAAATATATGAAAAGGAATATAAAACTGTCCGATACATCTGATTAGCCAAAAGAGCATAAATTATATTCAGAAAAAAATAAAAAGATATTAAGTAAAATGAAAGATGAAATAGCTGGAAAATTGATAACAGAATTTGTAAGACTAAGAGCAAAATTATGTACTTATAAAACATTAGAAAATGAAGAAATTAAAAAAGCTAAAATAGTAAAGAATAGCGTTATCAATCAAACGATTAACATTGATGACTTTAGAAAAGTATTATTTAAAAAAAAGAATCTGGTTATTTGGAGTTTAACGAATCCAACAAAACGGGACCTAACCTAACCTAACCTAACCTAACGCCTGCAGTGGGCTGTACGGGAAATGTTTTTGATGTGTCGACCATTTTCCCTGTCCACCATCAAAAGTCGGAGAAAAGTAAAAAGATCACAAGTTGAGCATTTCTTAAAGTCATACCTGTAATCGGAGAAAAAACTAAAAAATTGCATTAGGCGTTGGTAAAGTTAAAAGATTAACGTTGAACAATGTATGGAAGACCACAAGGCCAAACGATAGTTCAATAGATACAAAAAAATAAACGTCTATGATATAATTTACTTTCTAAATGAAAATTAATATAAATATTTATGGAATTGAGCTATAGTTTTTAGAATCATGGATCCCTTTACAGTAGTAAAAAAAGAAATTTTAATTACCAACAATTAATGGTTTTTTTTAGGGGTTGTATATAATAAGGATTGATTCATCTATACCCAAAGAGGAGGTTAAGACAGAAGAATCAGAGAAAAAATATAAAGATATTAATTTTTTTATTAAAGAATAGTGAAATAGATTTCAGGCCTCCATACAAAAATTCTTATAATAAAATCTTTCAAAACTTTTTTTATTCTATAATAAATCTAACAATAAAGAAGAATATAGCAGAATGAACAAAGAATAGCAAAAACATTATTTTCCTACTGCCAATCTCCTAAGTGTAACAGCTTCATAATAAAGACGTGAAATCAGGCTATTGCGGAAAAACAAAATTTTAGCTGATACCTGATAAAAATGTGACACACATGGGTTTTAAAAATATGAAATCATCTTAATATATTCGGCAAATCTTTTAACATCAATCGGAATACAGCTATCAAAATCCAGGATTTGATAAAGCGGGTATAATAAAAATGAAATTATTGAATTATTAAAAGTAGGAGGAGGAAATGATAGATTTATATATTAAGAATCTACTATAAAATCTAAACAAACAGGTTCAAAAGGAATTACTGGGAAGAACCGATTGTATTACGGATTTAATCAAAATAAAAATAAAAATTTTGTTTGTTTTTATATGACGACATTATGATGGAGACGGAATAGCAAAATTTAAGCTGAAGAGATTTATACTAGATGAAAGGTAATAATAATTACAAGTTCCAATTTATTAGTCAATAGTTATCAAAAACTTCCCTCGTAAACCTAAAGTCTAACGTTAATTATTACAAGAACTTCAAAATAATAATCAATAATAAATAATAATAATAAATAATATATAATAACATAAATAATATAATAAAATCAATAAACTTTGGTAGTCATTGGATACTACATAGATAGCTAAGAAATTAAAAAATAATAATAATAATAATAATAATAAAATAAATAATAATAATAATAATAATATCAATAATAATGAATAATGAATAATAATAATAATAATGAATATAATAATAATAATAATAATATAATAATATAATAATAACATAGTAATAATACATAATAATTATTAATAATAATAATAATTAATATAATAATAATAATATAATAAATAATAATTAATAATATAATAATAATAATAATAATAATAATAATAATTCAAATAATTATTATTAATAAACAATAATAAATGCTAATGATAATAATTAATCATAATATTAATAAAAATAATAATAACGAATTATAATAAAAACGAATAATAATGATAAAATATAAGAATAATCAATAATAATTAATAATAAGAAATAATAATAATAATAATATAATATAATAATAATAATTAATAATAATAAATTAATAATAATAAGATATTAAATTCTTTATACTAGCTTAAAAAAGATCTCATAATTGAATAACT
>JABUQX010102277.1:27500-30000 GCA_015478945.1 Trachelipus rathkii | reverse complement strand
AATTAGGCAATAGAGACCTAAAAATTTACAGCACAATTAGCATACTTCCAGCCTTGTACTTAGAAAACTAAGGAAAATAATAACTAGCAGAATAACTTAACAACCATGGTATAATCAGTCCTTTAAAAAAAGAGAGATTTAGCAGAGGTTACAGCACTGTTGATCTCTAACAAGTAGTGCAAATGCTGAAGGAAAGACATAACAAATATGCATGGTTTTTATATAGTTTGAAAAATTATCTGACTCACTGAACCATTACCTCTGTTATCAATGCTTTGAATAGTCAGGGCATTGAGAAACCATAAACAAATACCTTAAAATCCATACGGTATATGAAAATGCCACATCAGCCTTTAAATTATAATTTATTTGATGATAAGATAAGAATAAAGCAAACATTAATTGAGTTACAAAGGTTGATACAATTTCACCAAAAATTTTAACTCCAGTATTAGAAGAAATATTTGGAGCACTAAATTGTAAAAAAATGTGGTATAAATATAAATAGAAGGTGCTTAAACAATACTTAAATAATACTTAACCAATACATAAATAATACTTATATAATACTTAAATAATACTTAAGCAATATTTAAATAATACTCAAACAAGAATTAAATAATACTTAAACAATATTTAAACAATATAAGATTTGTTGATTTTGTTGTTTTCATCAAATCCAACAGAATTATATATAATGTTATTGGAGCTAGACAGAACTAGCAGGACTGTAAGATAAATGAACTTATGCAACCAAAGTAATGTTTAATTTAATGAGTACCTAACTTTCCAATAAATAATGGTAAAGAACTACATTTTAGAACAAGTTGATGAATGCAATTTTGGATTACTTATTATCTTCATATGGTAGGCGGTAGGCATACAAAGCTTGTTTAAAATAAGAAACTATATAATCCTTTAATGAAAGCTCCAGCAAAAATGGAACTCCGGAACATTAAGAATAAAAGAGAGATTCCGAGTTTTGAAAGGTGGCTTTATAGTTGTGTGGGAGATTACATCGAGATAGAAAAAAAGTTTTGCAACATTGAATACAACAATTTCTATCCCAATTGGAAACAGAGAAAGATCACAGGTTTGTTGCTCCTAGAGCCAGTCTCTCTCTCTCTCTCTCTCTCTCTCTCTCTCTCTCTCTCTCTCTCTCTCTCTCTCTCTCTCTCTCTCTCTCTCTCTATCTCTCTCTCTCTCTCTGTTGTTTGCGATTGCGAATGAGACTTTTAGGAATGAAAGAGTAATGATGAAGAGTGGAGTAAAATTGTATATTTAATGAGTGGATAGATAATGAAGTGGAAGATAGAAAATCATTAATAAAGAACAAATTACAAAGTAAGGGTACAAGTCCGGAAGCACACAAGTTTTGCGAACCTCAGGAATGATAGAGTCCGAACTATAAACTCCATTTCGTAGGGACCTAGACCCAAATGGTCGACAAGCTTAATGGGTCGACAAAAAAAAAGGGCGACATTTGTAAAAAAAAAAAATCTGTTTATTTGGAGTTTCTCTAACGAATCCAACAAAACCTAACTTAACCTAACCTAACCTAACCTAACCTAACCTAACCTAACCTAACCTAACCTAACCTAACCTAACCTAACCTAACCTAGCCTAACCTAACCTAACCTAACCTAACCTAACCTAACCTAACCTAACCTAACCTAACCTAACATCCAAACGCCTGCGGCTGGCTGTACGGGAATTTATTTTGATTGTCTAACATTTGACCTGTCGACCATTTTTCCTGTTTTTCTGTCCATTTGGGCTAATCTCCAATTTAAAGTGCAATTAGAGGCAAATGTTTGAGGAAAGATTTCAGGTTTAGAAAGAAGATGCCACTTCAGTAGACCTTTCAGTAGAAACAAAATGAGGAAATAGAAATAAATGTTGGAATTAACACTTTAAACAGTATTTCTATAAAGAGAGGGAAGAAGAGAAACCAAAAGGCTTATGGTATTTCCAAAGACCATACGTTTTTTTTAATGTTGCAAGATTTTGTGTTACTCTTGGATGATATATAAGTAGTGTATGATTGTATTGTATTGTATTGTATTGTATTGTATTGTATTGTATTGTATTGTATTGTATTGTATTGTATTGTATTGTATTGTATTGTACTGTATTGTATTGTATTGTATTGTATTGTATTGTATTGTATTGTATTGTATTGTATTGTATTGTATTGTATTGTATTGTATTGTATTGTATTGTATTGTATTGTATTGTATTGTATTGTATTGTATTGTATTGTATTGTATTGTATTGTATTGTATTGTATTGTATTGTATTGTATTGTATTGTATTGTATTGTATTGTATTGTATTGTATTGTATTGTATTGTATTGTATTGTACTGTACTGTACTGTACTGTACTGTACTGTACTGTACTGTACTGTACTGTACTGTACTGTACTGTACTGTACTGTACTGTACTGTACTCTGAGAGCTTTATCAAAGGAAATCAGAAAAGCTTGACAGATGATCGAAC
>JABUQX010102277.1:12500-17500 GCA_015478945.1 Trachelipus rathkii | reverse complement strand
CAAACACATATCATCACTCGACGTTATTTATTTAACTTCCGATCGAGATTTTTATGTATTTGAACAATATTTTTGCAAATGGCTTTTAAAATTCACCTCAATAGTAGTTGTAGTAGATGATAAAGAAATAATGTTGATGTTATATTTAACGGGTATAATGTTGTTTTTTTTTCATTAGATTTGTTGAAGCATGATTTAATAATGCAGCTCTAAATCCTTTATTTAATACTATTGCAATGCTTTCTATTTAGCGATTTTATAACAATTTCTATGATATTGTAATATCTTTTCAATAACCTTACATTCTCTCCTTGAGAGGTTCACAAGGAAAAAAAATTCTTAAGAAACTAAACCAGAGTCGTTTTTACACTATATTTTTCTCGAAAGGGTATATTGTTACCTCTGCCAAGTTTTTTTTATTATATTCTTGCCTTTACTGCAAATGGTCCATCTTGCATATCGATTGGTGCAGGTAAATCCGCTACTAAAGTAATAGGCTAAAGTAAATATGTTAAGGTAAATCCACTAAAGTAAATCCTCTAAGGCAATTCCCCTAAAGTAATCAGCTAAAGTAATTTGATAAAGTAAATCCGCTAAAACAAACCCGCTGGATTAAATCAGCTAAAATAAATCCGCGAAAGTAATTCAGCTAAAGCAAATCTTCTAAAGTAATCCACTAAAGTAAACCCGCTAGGTAATTCCGCTTAACCATAACGTATAACGAACTATTAGGTACTAATAGAGAACAATCTTTGATGACAATTGTAAAGACTAATATTTCATCATCAACAATTAACTTTTCTCCTTGCACATAATTTTAATAATATGCCGTCCACAGTGGCACAACGGTAGTGCGATTAAGTCGCGAGGTATAGGGTAAGGGTTCGATTCTCCGTCCGAAACCTATGTAGCAATTAACTAGAAAAGTTCTTCCCTTGAATAGAGCAGTTCCAGTGAGGTGTGAATATATATATATATATATATATATATATATATATATTTATACGAGGAATATATATATATATATATATATATATATATATATATATATATATATATATATATATATATATATATATATATATATATATATATATTTATTATGTTGTTATATATATATATATATATATATATATATATATATATATATATATATATATATATATATATATATATATATATATATATATATATATATATATATAAAGTTGGGCTAAATTTTACTAGGAAGTTATGGCTTATTGGCGAGGTGAAAAGTAATAATATATATTTAAGTTAATAAGGTCAGCGGTAAAATAATTGATTTCGTCTACAATTGATTCTAGGATCAAAATCCAGAATTGCCATCGTAATAAAACTAAAAGACAAAAATATTTTTGTAAATTCAAAAGATAAATTTCTCATAAAAACTGACCAAGGTAAATGGAATGATAAGAAGACAGAGTTCTTGAAGGACTCTAAAGTATATATGGAGTTTTATGACATTCTTATTTGCTTTTTATTATTATTATTATTATTATTATTATTATTATTATTATTATTATTATTATTATTATTATTATTATTATTATTATTATTATTATTATTATTTTATTATTATTATTTTATTATTTTGATATGCTTTAAAATAGTCAAATTTTTTGCGAGATTTTTTAAAAGAAAAATTGTATGGAAAACAATTTATATTATAATAATAATAATAATAATAATAATAATAATAATAATAATAATAATAATAATAATAATACACACACACACACACAATAATAATAATAATAATAATAATAATAATAATTATAATTATAATTATAATTATAATAATAATAATAATAATAATAATAATAATAATAATAATAATAATAATAATAATAATAATAATAATTATTACACACACACACACACACAATAATAATAATAATAATAATAATAATAATAATTGGTAATCATAAAAAAATTAAAATTAAAATTAAATTAAAAAAAATAAAATTAAAATTAAAATTAAAAATTAAAATTAACATTAACATTATTATTACTTAACATTAACATTAACATTAACATTAACATTATAATTATATTCATAATTATACTATTTTAATACCTTACAATTTTTTAAAATATAATTAATTTTAATTTAATTTTAATTTAGATTTTAATTTAATTAATATAATTAGTAATTATAATTATAAATTTCTAATTTTAATTTTAATTTTTAATTTTAATTTTTACTTAATATAATTTTAATTATAGTTATAATTATAATAAAATTAAAATTAAAATTATAACTTAATTTTAATTTTAATTTTAATTTTAATTATAATTTAATTTTTAATTTTAATTAATTCACTTTAATAATAATTATAACAATAATAATAATAATAATAATAATAATAATAATAATAATAATAATAATAATAATAATAATAATAATAATAATAATAATAATAATAATAATATTAATAATAATAATATTTGAAGACTTTTCTAGCCTCAAAACCTTCCAAAAACATCTTCATTAATTTTCTTTCTTCAGACACCCTGGTCAAACAAATAATGTCTTCGAATGATATCCAAAGCTATCATCATTTTCAAGGATATGATTATTTGGCGTAACCAAAGCAACAACCCCAACATCGCTGGGATGACATACATATGGCAAAGCCTGAAAGTAAATTTAAAATATCCAGTAAAAGCATACACAGTTGGATGCTTGAATTTTGATTTCTTCTTTTTTTATGAAAAACATTATATTTTATATTGGCCACTATAAGCATAATTTTCTGCCAGCATATCCGAAGCTCCCCTCTTTTGTGCCTTAGCATTACTCATTATTGTGTACTAGCCCTTCTCCTGTATATGGTGGTGTGAGCCCACTGGTTTGTTACTTCCGTGCCGGGTCATACTGCAAGCCGAAGGGCGTCGTATAAAGTCATCGTGCGGCGTCGGTTATCCACTGTTGTAATGTAAATTGGCATAGCGATACACCGTCAGCGGTAGCAAGATCATTGGCACGGCGCGCAGCACACTGTTGGTTTGATTACTGGTCCTATTGCGATTGGTTCATTATTTTCTTTGATATGCTTTCTAAATGATTCGGTCTACCATTATTGAATCAATCACTTCGCCTGTAATAAGATTTGCGTTTTTTATTATCTTTGTCTTTGATCGGCCGCCAGCGCGTTTTTTTCATTGAGTGAAAACCACGCCAATTCAGCAGCTTATTGCCTCTCTTACTCCTTTACCAAAGACCCACCAGACGTTGTTTGTGGGCTCTGTACAGCGTTTGTTACAGGGAGGAGCCGAAATTCATATAAACTCCTTTATCGGTATTTTTAACGTAAATATCTCTTTCAATTGAACCATCGTTGGTTATTTTCATTTTAAAGGAGTTTATATGAATTTCGACTCATACACACCTCTCGCCTATAAGAGATCTATAATAAAAACACTTGTACACAGAGCCCACAAAATAACATCTAATTGGGAGCTCTTTGATAAAGAAATTAAAAGAATAACTAAGCTACTAATTAACAATGGTTTTCCTCAATATTTAGTAGAAAAAACGCTGAAAAACACATTAAATATATTAGCCGATCCTAAAGACAAAGATAATAAAAACCTCATCTTCTATTACAAGAGCGAAGTGGTTGGTTCAATAAATGAAGAGGAATCAAGATTGAAAATCATTTTAAAGAAACATATCAAAGGGAAAAATAATGAACCAATCACTATTAGAAGTTATTATCAGCCAACAAAGTTGTCTTCTTGCTTTAGTGCTCGTGATGTACCATCTGCTGGCGAGTGTACCAACGTCGTATACCAATTCCATTGCAATGAGAGTGGATGTAACGCCACTTACATTGGCTATACGACGAATACCCTTCGGCAGCGTATGTTGCAGCACAGGTACAAACCAAGTAAGATACACCACCATATGCAGGAAGAACATAAAAAATTACACAATAATGAAATAGTAAATTACTTCAAAATTTTGATTAAAAAGAGGGAATTTTCGGATCTTAGGCTGGCGGAGTCCCTTCTTATAAGAAAGCATAGACCGGACATCAATATAAAATATAACGAAATGTCCGATTACCTAAATATTTTTACATAGAAGAAAGAAAGAAAAAAGACACAATCTAAATTATCAACTTCACATTTATTTTTCGTATATTTTAAATTTTAGTTTTAATCTTACTTATTATATTTGTAATAATTGTAATATTTTGAGTTTAATTTTTGCTTCGTTCATAAAATAAAGTCATATCCTTGAAAATGTCCACCGTGAGCGGACGAAAGCTAGGATCATTTCAGAAGGCAATTGTTTTGTTTTATTCAAGAATTGTCCTGAAGAAAATTAATGAAAGTGTTAGGAAGGTTTTTAGGAATTTAGAAAAGTCTTGCAAAAATTATATTAAGACAAATGCTGATTTGTTATTTCTAAAATAATAATAATAATAATAATAATAATAATAATAATAATAATAATAATAATAATAATAATAATAATAATAATAATAATAATAATAATAAATAATAATAATAATAATAATAATAATAATAATAATAATAATAATAATAATAATAATAATAATAAGAAGAAGAAGAAGAAGAAGAAGAAGAAGAAGAAGAAGAAGAAGAAGAAGAAGAAGAAGAAGAAGAAGAAGAAGAAGAAATATATATATATATATATTTTTTTATATATATATATATATATATATATATATAATATATATATATATATATATATATATATATATATATATATATATATATATATATATATATATATATATATATATATATATATATATATATATATATATATATATATATATATATATATATATACAGCTTATATATATATATATATATATATATATATATATATATATATATATATATATATATATATATATATATATATATATATATATATATATATATATATATATATATATATATATATTTCTTTATTTTAAAAATTGTGAAAAGAAATCATT
>JABUQX010102276.1:22500-25000 GCA_015478945.1 Trachelipus rathkii | reverse complement strand
AAAACAGAACAGGTAAAATGAACAGTTTGGAAGGAGGATGAATGGGGACTTACAAGGGAATAGGAAGCTCTTCTTGGAAGGAAGCGGAAGGTTAAGAATGAGAATAAGGGGAATCTGCTTATGATAATGAATAGGGATGGTGCTTTGTAACTGATGAATGGATGTGAGGGGAGTGTTTGGAAAGAACACTTCGAAATCTGCACAATATTAACAATAATGAAGAGGTCATAGTGAATGTGTGTGGGTTTGATGGTACAAGAAGGAATAGGTATTTTGGGGATGAGGTTATTAGTAAGGAGGAGGTAATGGGTAGAGTGGAAAAAGTTGAAGAATGGTAAATTTGCAGGGTAAGTTGTTACCTGTGTTATTATCAAGAACGGAGGCGAGATGGTGATTGATTGGATTTGGAAGTTGTGTAATAAAGCGTTTATAGAGGGCATAGTTCCAAGGGATTGGAGGAGAGAGGTAATAGTACCCTTGGATAAGGGTAAGGGAGAAAAGGGGAAACTGTAGAAATTATTAGGGGAATAAGTTACTGAGTGTTGTAGGGAAGGTATACTGCTGGTATTTTGGTCGAAAAGAGTGCGTCGAGTGACTGAAGGACTGATTGGTGAAGAACAAAGGTGCGTTTAGGAAGTGACAGAGGATGTGTGGATCAAATCTTTACATATAAACAAATGATTGAGAAAATGAGGGAGAAGAAGAATAAATGTATTTAGGTTTTATTGGATTTGCAACAGGCGTATACATAGAGTTTAATAAAGGGAAGCGTTATGGCGGTGTTAGTGAATATGGTGTGGTGGTAGGCTTCTGAATGGAATCAAAGTATGTTATGACGATAGTGAAGCGTGTGTAGAATAAATGGTGGTCAATGGTGGATTTGGTTTAGGATTATAGCGGAGAGAGACGGGTTTGTGGTTATGTCTCCTTGGTTATTCAATTTGTATATGGATGGGTTATGAAAAAATTAGAGGTATGGGGATGGGCAGCAAATGGGTTAGAATGATGAAGAATGGAGATGAGTGGAGGGTGGGGGGGGGGGGGCCCCCCCCCTAAAACCTTTTTTTTGTATCGGGAAAAAAAAATTTTATTTGGTTTTGTTTTGTGGCGAATCTGAAGAAAGTTTGAAGGATTGGGTAGAGAGATTAGGCAAGGGTGTGGTAAAAGGAGGGGTTTTTGAAAGTAAACGTAGATCAAGAGTAAGGTTTGGTTGTGAGTGAGGACAGTCCTCAGTTTGAAGTTATGTTAGATGGTGCGCAGCTGGAACAGTGTCTGAAGTTTAAATATTTAGGGGTATATGTTGGATGAAGGGAACGGATGATGCAGAAGTGTAATAAGCGAAAGTTTGTTAATGGCAGGAAGGATGTGGTGGCAATTAAATAGTTGGTGAATGTAAAGGGACTAAGTCTTTGAGTGCGCTAAGGTCTTTCATGAGGGTATGTTGTTACCTGTGTTATGTATAGTAGTGAAGACTATGGTCTGGAATAAGAAGTATTAGATCTAAAGTTCAATGTGTTTAGATGGACCAATCTTAGGGGCATGCTAGGTGTAAGAAGATTGATAAAAATGAGGAATGAATGTATTGAGAGTTTGGTGTGGGTGGAAGAAAGTGGTAATGAGAGAATAAAACTGAAAGTATGTTGAGATGGTTTGGTCATGTGGAAAGAATGAATGATAGTCCGGTTGGTAAAGCGGATGTATAGTGGCGAGTGTATTGGGAACCGACCGGCTGGGAGACAAGAGAAAGTGGATTGAGTCCGGTGAAGCGAATGTCTGAAGGGAGGACAGAAAATGTGAGTTTGTGCAGAGGCGAGAATAAATAGTGCATAAAGGAGTGAAATGGCGGGTTTTGTATGGGGGCATGGTTGTGGCCCACCTGGGCCAAGGGAATGAACCTTACATTGACAATTTACCATAGTGAGGGTCCGTCGCGTCCCGTAAGGCTCTAGGGTGGATTTTTCTCACTGCGACGAGTTCTCAAATAATTATGGTAAGAGGGGGCCGGTAAGGCTGGGCTTTTTCTTTCCGACTTTTGTCATATTCTTCTACTGCTTTTCCTTTCCCGAGGCATGACACGCACCTTACCCCCAGTCTTGGGGCAAAGAGGAAGAATAAAGAAAGAAAGAAAGTAAAGATATATATATATATATATATAATATATATATATTATATATATTATATATATATATATATATATATAATATATATATATATTATATATATATATATATATATATATATATATATATATATATATATATAATATATATTTTATTTTTTAATATATATAATATAATATAATTATATTCAATACATTTACTATTCCTTTGTACAATGAATTAAATGAAAAACTGCATTAAAAAATTAATTTTCTAAAAAACTTTTTTTAAGTAAATTAATGAAATTTAATATTAAAATTTTATAATACCATCAAAAAGATCCAATAAATAAAAACAATAATAATTAACTTAATTTATTTAAAAATAAAAAATTAAAATAT
>JABUQX010102276.1:12500-17500 GCA_015478945.1 Trachelipus rathkii | reverse complement strand
AGTTAAACAAATTCACGAAACACCCCCACCATCTCCCACGAATCCCCCATCTCTAGCCTAAAACAAAACCCCTCCCCTCCCCTAAACAACACTGCAACATCCTCGCACAACACTATTCTAAGATTCTCCGAAAACCACACACCCCGATAAACAGGAAAACAAAAAAAACAACTTAGAAAACTCAAACTAGATCTCAACCCTCCTACCCCCATTCACAACAATCATGATAAAAGAAACCATTCATTAAAACCCTCAAAAACTCAACAGCATCAGGCCCAGACTCCATATCCAAACCTGCACTTAAAACACCTGGGAGATAACGCAATCCTCCTAATTACAGACATCTTCAATAAATCCTGGCAACTCAACTACATTCCCCAATCTGGAAACAAGCATACATAATCCCTAAACTCAAACCAAAAAAAGACCCAACTCCCCTTCCTCCTATCGCCCAATTTCTCTGCTTTGTTTCACTCAGTAAATTGCTAGAGAACAATTTAATATTAATAAATTTCCCAATCTATCCCTCTCCTAGACTTCCAACATGGATTTAAAAGCAACCACTCTACTACCACAGCTCTCACTTCCCTCACACAACACATCATTAATGGCTTCAACCAATCACCTTCCCATAGATCTATACTCACAGCAATAGACATAGACAAAGCATTTGACACCGTCCCCACACACCTCCTAATTCAAAAAATCCTCCATTCTCCTTTAGAAAAAAAATGACAAAAAATGGCTTTCCAATTTCCTCACCAACCGTTTTGCAAAAAGTATTATATAAAAACAACCTTTCCCACTCAATCAAATTACAAAACGGCGTCCCCACAGGGAGCCATTCTTTCTCCATTTTTATTCAACTTTTTCACTGCAGACCTTCCCACCCCAATTCACCACTCCACCAAACTTATCACATATGCAGACGACATTAGCCTCATTTCTCAACACCCAGACGTAAACACAGCCACACAACATACCCAAGAATACCTACACTCTTTAGAAAACTGGTTAATCACCAACAGAATGACAGCATCCCCCCCTTAAGTCCTCTATCACCCTATTAACCACCGACCGACATCAATCCTCCCTCCATCCCTTAATTACTCTGAACAATAACCCCCTCCCACTTAAAAAAAACCCCAAAAATACTAGGACTTACATACGACACCCACATGACGTTTTCCCCCACATTGACCAAATCACTTCCACAACTCGACAAAAACTAAACACCCTCCGAACCTCTCCGAACCCTTTCCCAACACAATTTCAGCGACAGTAAACACACACTAACTACTCTCTATAAACAACTCCTTAGAACTAACTTAAATTACGCTTCCCCAGCATGGTTCCCTGCAATTTCAAAATCAAACACAAATAAACTACAAATCTCCCAAAACGCAGCCCTTAGAATTATCACAGGTTGCACTAAAACCACCCCAATCCAACATTTACACGATGAAACCTCCATCCTTCCCATTTCCACACATCTGGAGATGGTAGGGACCCAATTCTACCAGAAGACCCGTAACCCAACCCATTCATGTCACCAAATTCTCTCCAATCCCCCTCGACAAAGACTAAAATCCCCCCCTTCTTCACCAGCACAATTCTATTACAACACTTACAATATAATTCCCCCGCCCCTCCCAATAGGCCATGGACTTCACATATCCATTCCCACCTAACAATCCCTAACATAAAAAACCGCCCCAATAATGTTCTATTTATTCTCCCCTCCACCAATCTCTCCCATTAGAAGAAACGCTGTCTAGAAGAAGCCAAATGGACCCTCGCTCGGTGCAGATCGGGTCACAACCCGAGACTCATGCAATAAAGACATAGATTTAAACTAGCAACGTCACCTCCCCCCTTGCACAGATGCCCCATTCTCAAGGATACAATAGAGCCACCTCCTTCTGAAGATGCCCAGCTTCGACGCCCCCCGTGCCGTTCTTTTCTGTATCTCTATCTCGACCTGTGAACCGCCCGGTGGCGGCTGGCCGGCTTCCTGGAGGCAAGTGTGGCCCTCCAATTAAGGTGGGCCAGGGGCAGAAGTATAGGATAGGTATATATATATATATATAGTAATATATATATATTATATATATATATATTATATATATATAATATTATATATATATATATATATATATATATATTTATAATATATATATATATTATTCGAGTTTTTAGCCACATCTATTAATATAATGTTCCAGGGTGTGGGATGGCAACCCAACCAAATGCACCCCCCAACCTCTTTTCCCAACTCTCGACCTTAATGAAAGAGATTTTTACAATGATTATATAATTTTTTGCCACTAGTAATGAAATTCATAGTATAGGAAGGTTTGTGCTTGAGAAAACAATCAAATTTTTTGCCTTTTCTGCTGAGAGTCTGTTTCTCTTTTTTATTATATATTAGCCCAGGCATTGATAAATACTCTCTCACTTGGGACACTAGTTGGAGGACAGGCAAGTATTTCCTTGCAAGTTAACTCAAGCGTGGGTAAACATTTTGCTTAACTTTCCACCAACTAACAGGATCATCATTTTTATTTTGTCGTTTTTCTTGGTGATAGTTTTTCAATCATTTGCACTAAATCTTTTGGTAATGCGTGTGATTCTTCATCACTACTGGACTGTAGAAATTCATTTCAAGTGAATCTGTTATTGATTTAATTTCTAAGGAGGTGTTTTGGTTCCTGTGAGTTTCGTTTTTTTTTCCTTTTAAATGTGGCGAATTAATAGAGCTGGTCGGTTGAAGTTTTTCAAACTGCAACTCAAAGTGACGAAATAACTTGTTCTAATATTGTGTTACCAAAAAAACTTGCCTTTATAACGGGGATATAGGTAAGTTGCAATAGAATAAAGGTCATTAATTTCCACAGAAAAAAAATTTTTCTAGCTCGTTTTATTACCATCTTTCATTCTTTTAAACCGTCATCATTTTCATTTTGAAGATGGTTCAAAATGCTTTCTTAGCGTTGAGATTAATGGTATATATCGGAGATAGAAGCTGTAGAGGCCATCCTGATGTTTTTTGGCAATCCCTAATCTCATGAGACCTCTGTTGAATAAAATTATTATGAACTTAATCCTGCGAAAGTCATGGTCATCATAATAGTTTGAGTCGAGTTCCCATGTCTCTCTCATTAAAGTTTGCTTTTCAAAGATTCCATCTTAAAGTATTTTTATTATAAAATTCTTTATCAATCTCGACAATAAACATCCGCGCAACATCCGCAGTACAAAGCGTGGCTGCGGATGCGGATAGCGGATGGTTCTTTGTGATTTCGCCAACCACTAATTTTAAATGAGTACACGAACCCCGTATGTTACTCCATCACTAAAATTGTATGTATGTATGTATGTATGTATGTATGTATGGTATGTATGTAAATGTATGTATGGTTAGTGTATGTATCTATGTATGTATCTATGTATGTATGTATGTATGTATGTATGTATGTATGTATGTATGTATGTATGTATGTATGTATGTATGTATGTATGTATGTATGTATGTATGTATGTAGTAATGTAGTCTACTTCAGTTAGTAAACAGAAGCATTAGATGAAATAGAAATGAGAGGAGAGAGAGAGAGAGAGAGAAGAGAGAGAGAGAGAGAGAGAGAGAGAGAAGAGAGAGAGAAAGAGAGAGAGGAGAGAGAGAGAGAGAGAGAGAGAGAGAGAGAGAGAGAGAGAGAGAGAGAGAGAGAGAGAGAGAGAGAGAGAATATTAATATAGCAAAATCAATTTCCACTGAAATTTTTTTGGTGGTAGAATTTTCGATTTATTTAATTTATCTTTTTTTTTTTTCATATACATTTTTTTTTTATAATTTATGCATATTTTTATTTTCGAATTCGAATAAATTTTGAGTTTTTCCTTCTATTACTTAATTAAATGTAATCGAATGAAAAATGAAATACTAGACTTTTAAAATGATTTTTATTTTATTCTTCTTTTCATTTTATATTTTACTTTATTTTTTCAATTTATTTTTTTGAATATTTTATTTTCAAAATTTTTCGTAAAAAAATGTTTTAATTTACATTTCTTTGCAAGGATTTGTTTTCCTCTGAATTTCATTTACATATCGAATTATTTTATTGAAGTTATATATAAATATACTCTATATATATATATTATATATATATATATTATATTATATATATATATATATATATATTAATATATTATATATAAATATATATATATATATATATATATAATATATATATATATATTATACTATATATAATATAATATGTATATATATATTAATAATATAAATATTATATATTAAATATATATATATATATATATATATATATATATATATATATATATATATATATATATATATATATATATATATATATATATAAAGTGTTATTATATATATATATATATATATATTATATATATATATATATATATATATATATATAATATATATATATATATATATATTATATATATAAATTATAATACTAATATAGATAATATATATATATATTATATATAATATATATATATATATATATAAGGGAAGTGGTTCACGTTTATAGAAAATATTATGCAATATGAATTAAAATGTGGTAGATGACTTTGATTGTTTTGATTTTGTAATTTGAACTTTAAAAAATATAACATTTTATTAAATGAATATGCTAATTTTTTGAGTAAATATTTTTCAAATGATAATTTTGACTAGTAACAAGATTGATTCTCTGGCTTAGACCAGGGGTCTCCAAAGTTTTTAGCCTAAGGGCCACATTGACTTCTCCAACTCCCAAGGGGCAAAGACCTAGGTAGGTCATCATACCTAAGTTTGAATCTGTAGCGACAAGCACAATTTGAAAAGCGAAATATATTGCGTCTAATATGTTTTGTGACTAATTTCTTAGTGAAAATACAATTTGTTTAATTGTGAGTGTTTAATTTAATTAAAAGTGTCTTAAAGATAAAACAAGTGAGTTCAACTG
>JABUQX010102275.1:7500-15830 GCA_015478945.1 Trachelipus rathkii | reverse complement strand
ACTTTTGTACGAGAAGAAGCGAAAATAAGTTGCTCTCGTAGTTGTGGAGTTGACACGATGCCTAGGGAAAAGCTATTTAAAATGATGCTGGTGGAAAACTCTAGGCAAATTAAAATACCTTCAGCTCCTACTGGGGGTCATCAGTCGAAAGTGTATAAGAGATAGATACCAGAGGGGAGGAATATTTTATGAAGCCACAAAAATAGGTATTCCCATAGAAGGGTAGACCTGGTTAACGAGTGACTCGAAGGGCTGTTCAACTTAAACCGACTCGAGCTTGATGCCTAAAGAGAAGTGTATTATAAATAACTTTAACTACGAATACTCTATTCAATTTTCGATTTGAATTGATTTTCGTAATATTGTGGAAGTGGTTGGCTATACGGTGATTAGTGTATTTTACGTTTGGGTTTTATTATTTTGTATATACCAACTGGGTAAACATAAGTAGTTCGTTGGAAGAGTGCGGTTTCGCAATTGGAATTAGTGTTGGGGGATTGCTATGTCCAATAAAATTCAATACTCTGTTTTTTTTACGGCATATTCTAAGCAATCGCATTTGGAGAGCAATATTTGGTTGCTAACAACAGAGGTATTCTTGTAGAATATTATTGAATATTTACCTTTTCATTGATACGATCTGGTTCTGGGTGCTTTGTGTGTGTGGAAGAAGGGGGTAGAAATGAGAGAGGAATAGAAAAGTGATAGTATTGAGACATAGTTGGTCATGAGGAAAGGATGAATGATAGTAGGATTGGTTAATTAGATTATAGTAGTGGTTATTGTGTTTGAGAGAAGGACCGGTTTTTCAATTGGAGTAGCCGAGAAGTAGAAAGTGGATTGAGTCGGTGAATGACCATGTTAAAGGAGAAGAAATGTTGAGTTTGGCAAGAAGGCGAAGAATAAAGGTGCACTGATAGGAGAGATATGGCGGGGTTCTGTCAAGGGGGAGGAGTTGATCGGCCTCACCTGGGCGCAGGGGAATGAACCCATTACAATTGACGATTATACCTCGAAAATAGTGACAAGATCCACCACGGATCTGCCATGAGCCACATCTATTAGGGTGTTATTCTAGTATCTGTGTAGAACATTCTACACTAATTATATGGCACAGTACGGGGCGGTAAGGCTGGGCTTTCTATCGACGTTTCCAATGTTCTGCTCAACTGCTTTTCTTATGCTCGATGCTATGTGACAGCCCTTACCCCGAATCTTGGGCAAAGAGGAAGGTGAAGAAAAGAAAGAAGAAGCTAAAGATATATATACGTAGGTATATATATATAGTAGATCATATATATAATAGATAATATATATATATCTATATACAATATATATATAAAGAATATATATATAGTAATAGATACGTTATATTAATATATTCGTATATATATATAACCTAATATAACTCATATTATGAGCTGAGGGATATAGAAGCGGAGAGAAACAAAATCGAATGATTATGATACATGTCTTGATAGATATAATGTTAATCATATAATACAACTATGAATAAAGAGTAATATGGAACAACAAGAATGTAATAGAAGGAATGGGTTTTAGTTAATGTAAACATACTACGATGGTAGTAACTTTCTCTCTTAAGTAGACGATCTACTGTTGGCATAGCGTCTGGAATATCCTCATCAAGCCATCCAACAATGTCGGCCCTCATATTGATGAATCCCAACTTGCCCTGGTAACGGTCCTTCCAGAACTTTGAGATCTGAATGGACCAGCGTTCACGCCTGCTCATCACAACATCGAGCCCTAAGGTTATCAACTATCCACTAAACACTCCATGAGGATGAAAACTGTTCTAGCAGTACCTGTACATGTTTAGAGGTTCTCGGCTTCCCTGTTCCCCAGAAATTCTGTGCTACATCTGAAAAAGCATTCCACGCTATTGCCTCTAACACAGTCAATGGATTGTGGTAGCAAAGGCAGACAGTCAATCGGAGGAGTGTCCGTAGTTGGTGGGTCCATCCAAACAATAGCTTTTTTCTTCCCGTCAACTCAGACCCCAGGAACGTTCGAGCGGATAAATATAGCGGAAGCATAGCCACAATTCGTTGGTCCAGGGCCTTTCACAAATTGTTTCAGTCCCAACCAAGGTGGTTATGTTATAGTGGAGGTTATAAGAGTGAGTTTTCTCTCTGGTCACAGAGGTGGTTCCAGTACGATGATTGTCCTGTCACTGGCGTCAAAGGTTCCTCGGTGGCCATTCTCTTTTGGTCCGGTGATCCTTGCCGCCCGGCTGTCCAATAGCACAGGAAGCAGGGAATATTTGGTGAAACACTGCTTGCTTGAACCGAGGCAAAATGTTTGCCATCTTTGAGGTCGCACGCATTCTACCCAATCCATGGTAACCTGAATTAGTAAGCCTCTCCCAAACTGTCTTGATTTTTGCATAACTCCTCTCTCACTCCGTACCATGAGTTACCTCTACCCTGGAATCCGAGCAATAACCTGTTGCCGGTTGTGTAACAACACCACACAAAATAGAGCTGCTTCTTAGGAAATGTCAAAGTAAACAGCTCGCCACTACCTGCACATATGCTGGGAGTAACCCTAGCGAGTAGTAGGACCTGTCAACTTCACTGCAATACCAAGGTTACCACTGACTGAAAGAGCCGTCCGCACCTGCTTCTCTGTTACGAATAAATGTTACTCTGTGCCATGGTCCAGTAGTCATTTTTCATTGCAACCTCGCAACCTCAAAGCCAACAGCTAGGACAACTTCATACAAATACACTCTCATACAAGATATATAATTTACAGACAAATTGGAGGTCAAAGAAGGAAATCCGAGTGAATTATCGATGGATGATAGATCACCCAGGTCATTGGCATCCATACATGAGAGCGGATGCGAAAGTTATCCACATGCTTGTCCCGAAATTCGACCGTGAGTAAGACTTTGCTTGACTTATACTGTATCGGGTAGAAACTTATAAATCTTTGGCCCCCCGAAGCGTTCATAACCCCGTCCAATAGAAACCCCCCGCTTAACGTAGTGCGCACAGAGCATATGAATTTTGGCCCATGCCTAGGAATATGCAAAAAAGGGATCTGAAGCATGATTGCGACCGAAAAACGGATTGATACCAGCAATCTGAGAATATATATGAATGCAGCACCCTCCGAATTACTATATATTGCTCTACCAAAATCCATCCACAGAAAATGTTCACGGCTTTTTTGTGTTGACAGTGTAAGTTTTCTTTATTTTTCCTAAATGGATGACCGAACTCTGAAATAACTATTCGGCCGAATAGCGACGTGATTATTCGGCCGAATATTCTGGTAATTCGGTCGAATACTTTTAAAGCCGAATATTAAGGTATTCGGCCTTCTTTTCAGCCTATTCTGCACACATCCCATATACTATGATATATACAGACATAAATATATTATATAGTATATAATATTATAATAAGTTAGTATATACCAAATACATACATATTCATAAATATATACACATACATATTATATATAAGATAATGAATGATACTAAAGGAAACATATAACTCTAAATATATATATAATATATCTATAATATAATAAGCGAAATTAGTACGACGATGAAATATAATGTAGATACGATTATATACGCTGCTCTATCCAATCGAAGCAGGGTGGAACGGATGGATTCATTCAGATTGCAATGGCTGGACACTCTGGACGTAAGTCACGTACGTATTGAAGCACCCAGTTAAATAACTGCTAAAGTGCTAGGGTCACTCGTTCTATCTAATCTAATTGAGATCTTAACCAATAATTATAATTCGTTCTCCTGAAGTCCCTTAGGAAATTAGATTTTTTTAGCAATGGTCGTTCTGGTCGAATTCGACAGCTATGTCCTTGTTCTTCACGGGCTGCCTATATAAAGCCAGACAATCCGTTCGATCTCACCATGTCGATATTTGCCAACAGCTTATCCGATCCCGTCATCCTTCTTATGTAAATTAATTGTGTAGTATGTTATTTTTTCTTCATCCTATTAGCTAAAATTATTTCCAACAAGTAAATAGCAGTTACTACTTTTTCTACCTGAATTTCAAACTGCACAAGCACATACTCCTGCAACTTTGGGCTCTCACATATACTGGTAGCTAATATTTCTAGGTTTGGTTTTTTTTATCTTGCAACACGGTCTATAACTTCTTACATCTCAGGGCTCAATATAGTCATTTCAGTATGTTACTGAGACCTTGGCCTAACTGCTGAAATCCTCTATGAAGCTGCATGCCCTGCTTCAAATAATTTTGTAGCGACCCTTTCCTGTGTCTATTTTTCCCTTTTCAAACCTCTGCTTTTTTTGATAAATTACAAATTTTGGAGCTACATTTGTTTCCTTATGTCTTTTAGTTGGTGTATTCTTGCTGAATTTCACATTGACAATTCCTTTTATCAAGGATAGATTTCTCAGCAGCTTCTGACAAACCCTCCAGAACATTCCACATTACTTTCTTTCAGATTTGGTCTTCAACAGCTTCACTAAATAACTTATTAGAAGTAACCCTTGAAATTTTGTTTGTGTGGGTAAAGGATGGATAACGTTTCTCATTTCAGTTAAGCCCATAAACTTCGTTTAAACTTGGCCGTATAAAACTTTATTTCCACCCTATTTGAGAGGTGCTGAAAAATCTGCAACACGCGGTAGATAGCGAACATTGGGTGGAAATAACAATATACATTGATATATATTCTCCTGCGACATAACTAGACCACGCACGATTGCAAACATGAAACTTGTAGGCAATGAGCAATTCGTCCGCTATTAGTAACCACCCTTATTTGGGATATTTCAGGGTAATGCCCTAAAAAATGAGTATACTATTCGATGCTTATATACGATCCTAATAAAATATTCCCCTCAAACCAGCCACTTTTCCAACCATTCTATTGCTGCATATTGTAGGAGACCACGCGAACTTTATGTGCCGAGTCACAAACCTCTGTCACCCTTGTTAGACAACATAAAGGAGGAAAATATTCCCAAGCTAGTTGACTTGAAAAGCTTGATGGATTTATCTAATTTCGAGTTCTTAAGCATCATTTTCACTCTTCTTCCATTCCTTCCTTTTCTCTCTTTTACTCCAGAATCATCTGTTAAGTTAGTTTCGTCATAGTTGACAATGTTGCCTGGGTTAACATTGAACAACGTATTGTGGAGGCGATCAAAATATTTACCCACTTCCTGAACAGTGATACTTCATTTTTTTCAATTTTATTTTCTTTGACTTGTCTTTCACTATCCTTTGGGCTCATTTCTGTTTCTCTATTTTTCTTTTCAAATTTAGGATAAATTATTTAGAATAAGCCTCTGAAAATTGTAATATTATTATCTCATCCAAATAAAATTTGATAAAAGCTCTCAGGTCTCCTCTCTCGAAATCCTAAACATACTCAGGAAATAGCGCAAGATATCCTATAGTTTCTACCTCTAAAGGGAAAGAAGAAGCTGTAACTTCAGCTGGCCTGGAAATTTTAGAACTTTTACCCTTATTCCCGTTCCCAAATAAGTTGATGGAATACCTATACAATTTGCAGCAGCTTCTGCTATAATTCACAGTACCATAAAATTGCGCATAGTTCAACCATATATCAGTGTTTGCTAAAAACATCATTTTAGTGTATTAGGTATACCCTTTCAATTCTTAGCTTTTTTTGGATATTCGGCATTACAAAAAAAAAAATGCATTATTTTACGCTGATTATATTGATTATCATATTAGATTAATTATATCATCATATATAGTATTATATTTATTTATTTATTTATTTTAATTAATTTTATTTATAGTTATTATTTATTACCAATATATATACAGTGATTATTTCATTTACAGTTTCTTTATATACTTATTTCTTTTATCAGAGTCTTTATATATATAAATTTATTTATATTATTTTATATTATATATAGTAAGTAATATTATATATATATTATATATATATCAACATTATAATATATATAATAAAATATTTATAAAAATAATAAATTGGATATGTTGTATATAAATATATTATATATATAATATTATATTATATATATATATATAATATTTTTTAACTTTAGAAGAGATGTTTTAAATTAAACAAATTCAACATTTCCCTTTTCGCGCCCACGCTGTCTATTACTATTTGACTCGAGTTCAACTTTTACCTCCAGCTTTGTTTAATGTTTCTAAAAAACTAGTAATAATAGAGTCAAAGTAATATTTGTACCGAATGTATCTTTGCACTTCAAAAGAGGTTTATTTATTTTGATTCAAGCTTTTATTTTAAATTAAAAGAAAATATTTTTTTTTTCTTAGTTTTTAACCTGTCCTAGGGGGTTTTTGGAAATTTTACCTGAAGTTTTAAGAGAGAATATTAAAACAATAATAAGTTTATTAATCGACTCATACATTATTTCAAAATATGACATATTTTTAAAGATTTTGCGGTTTATACATTTATGGCCTTGAAATATAGTCTATCAAACGAAAAATAAACATTGCTAAAAAAGTGAAAAATAGCACCGTGCGCCCGCCCCCAGACGTTCGCCTCTTACCCCATCTGGACGGAATATAATAGTCATAAGGATATATGAGTATATTACCTACATACTTAGTAATAGTATATATATAGGTAATTATTACTTACTATAATAATATCCCTATATGATATAATAGTAATACGACGGGCAGTAACCACTTGATGAGTAGATACTGGTGAACTGGACCTTCTTCTGAAAAACGATTTCTCTGGTTCAACAAATAATTTCTAAGTTCGCAGAAAGAGTTAAGGGTTAAGTAAAGAGAAGTTTTTAAGAAAATCTAGATGCAAGCTTCTGGGGATTACTGCCAGAATCTTGGCACTAAATAAATTTTCTAAAACAACTAAAATTTGCTGCATTTCTTGCTGAACTTAGAAATTTTTTGAAATAGAAAATTTTTTCAGCAAAAAAGTCCAGGTACAGGATCTACAAACTTATCAATGAGTATATATAATAATATATAATAATATACCTATACATATATATTATATTTATATAAATATATATATATATATATATAATATAGTCCCAAATACTATATATAGGACTATATATAAATTATATATATAGTACATATACTGTTTATAGTTATTATTGTTAATTTAAACAAATGAAAATTTATTATATCGGATCTTCAGAAATAGAATTATGGGTTGTAAATTTTGGTAACCTGTTTTAAAAAAATACTTTACAGTTCATTCTGTTTAGGCTAATAACACTCAAAAGTAAGTTAACCAAGTGAAAAAAATTATTTATAAATTTTTTAATAATATTGTTCTCTCGACAATTTTTCTACAGCTTTTACTTCTCTAAATGAAAGAAGTGATAACCTGAAAAGTTTGATTTCATATGTCGAATTTATCATTTTATTTTTAATCGAAATTACAAACAGAAATCAGTAAATTTAACATTTTTTTTTTTTTAAACCACAACCGGCAAATTAAAGCAGGGCCCGTTTTTAATTCAGTATTTACAAAATCTCCAGTCAGTTATACTACTTCCACAATTACCATCTCAAATTTGTAACTTGAGAGGCTGTAAAACTTAAATTTTTCCTAAAGAGTCATTTTTTATATGTTTTTTATTTTTAATTATTTTTTTAAGAGTATCTCCTATGATTTTCATAAATGATTGATAATTTGTTCTTTTATTTTTTTCAACAAAAAAAACCCTATGGGGAAAATTCAAAACTGAGAGGTTACAACCTTTTTTTATCCTTATTTTGTTATTTACTTAAATATTTATTTTTTTAAGAGTAAGGCTATGCTTGTGATTTTACACCATAATTGGTGATGCTCGTGGTTCTGCTCTAATTATCTGAGGTTCAAATGTCGTCAACGTAAAATCGTGAATTTGATTTTTTAACATTGCTGCTCTTTTTATATTTTATATTACATTCCTGGTAATAGTAAGCCAGAAGCTGTTCAGTGCCCGATTTTATAAAGATCAAACAGCGATAGACTAAAATATAGATAATGAATACAAAAAAAAATAAAATGACAGTATTTTTAGGAAAATAATATAGCAGATCAAATTTGGCATCATCGCCATAAAGCTTTTACTTATAGCTAACTGACCTGAAACAAAATGTTATCCGCAACATTATGAATAGAGCAACTTTAAAAAAGTGAGAAATTTTGAAAAATTAGCCTATCCCAATTTTTTAATTTAAAACAAGTGGGTGTAAATCGATTCTTAAAAAATTTAAATTCTTTTATATATGATATATATATACTGTAAATATTATATATATATTATATATAATATATATATAGTATAGTTA
>JABUQX010102275.1:0-2500 GCA_015478945.1 Trachelipus rathkii | reverse complement strand
CCTAACCGCCCCCTCTGTACCATAATTAGTAAGAACTCGTCGCAATCAGAAAAAATCCACCCTAGAGCTTCACGGTGACCGTGACGGATTCCTCACTATGGTAAATCGTCAAGTGTAGGGTTCATTCCCTGGCCCAGGGTGGGCCAAAACCATACCCCCTTACAACACCCCGCGCCATTCTCTCCTATCATGCACCTTTCTTCTAGTCCTCTCCAAACTCACATTGTCTCTCCTCAAAAACATCTTTACCTCGACTCAATCACACCACTTTATTCTTCGGTATCCCAGCCGGTCGGTTCCCAACACACACTCGCCACTATACATCGCTTAACCAACCGACTATCATTCATTCCCTTTCCACATAACCAAACCATCTAACAACATACTTTCATTATTCTCTTTGTTTACCCCTTTCTTCACACCAAACAACTCTTCTAATACGTTATTCCTCATTTTATCAATTCTTCTCACACTAGGCACGCCCCTAAGATTGTCCATTCTGAAACACATTGAACTTAGATCTATACCTTATATTCCAGACCATAGTCTCACTACTATGCAATAACACAGGTAACAACATACCTCATGCAAGACCCCAGGCGCACTCAAGACTTAGTCCTTTACATACACCAACAATTTAAATGAACCAGCCACCTTCCTGCCATTTTCAACTTTCCTACTACACTCTACATCATTCCGTTCCCTTATCATCCAACAATATATCCTAAATATTTAAACTCAGACACTTGTTCCAGCTGCTCACCATCTAACATTTCACACTGAGGACTGTCCTCATCCTCACTCACAACATAACCTTACTCTTATCTACGTTTACTTTCAAACCCCTTCTTTTACACACCCTGCCAAATCTCTCTACCAATTCTCTCAAAACTCTCTTCAGATTCGCCACACAAAAACCAAATCATCCGCATATAATAGGTAGGGTACCATCCACTCATCTCCATTTCTCCATACATTTCTAAACACTATTGCCTGCCACCCCCCACTCTAATTCTTTCATAACCCCATCCATTATATAAATTGAATAACCAAGGAGACATAACACTACCCTGTCTCACTCCGCTATTAATACTACAACCAATCACCTTTGACACCATTATTCTAAACACACGCCTCCTATCCTCCATACAGTTACTTTAAGATTCCATTCAGAAGGCCTACCCCAACACCATATATCACTAAACCTGCCATAGAGCTTCCCTATTAACCCCATCATACGCCTGTTTGCAAATCCATAAAACCTAAATACCATTTATCTTCTTCTCCCTCATTTTCCTCAATCATTTGTTTCAAATGTAAAGATTTTTATCACACATCCTCTACCCTCCTAAAACGCCCTTGTTCTTACCAATCAGTCCTTCCAGTCACCCGACGCACTCTTTCGACCAAAATACCAGCCATATATTTTCCCTACAACACTCAATAAACTTATTCCCCTATAATATCTACAGTTCCCCTTATCTCCCTTACCCTTATATAAGGGTACTATTCCTGCTCTCCTCCAATCCCTCGGACTAACTATACCGATATACTATATTATAATATTATATATATATATATATATATATATATATATATATATATATATATATATATATATAATATATATATATTATTTTTTATATTATATATATATATATATATATATATATATATATATATATATATATGAACTACAGGGGAATTAGTTTATTTAGTGTTTTATGGATGATATATGCTGGAACTTTGGTTGAAAGAGTGCGTCGAGTGACTGAAGGACTGATTGGTGAAGAACAATGTGAATTTAGACGTGGTATAGGATGTGTAGATTAAATTTTCACATTGAAACAAATAAATGAGAGGTGTAGTAGGAGAGGGTGTTAGACTGATGGTGAATGGGAGAGAGTATACAGTACCCTGCTTGTTGTATGCTGCTGATTTGGGTTTGGGTAGTGAATCCGAAAAAAGTTTGAGAGGATTGGTAGAGGTGTTTGGTAGGTGTGGAAAAGGAGGGATTTGATATTAAATGTAGATAAGAAGAAGGGAACAATTAGGACAAGCATCTGAATGTAAATATTTATGTTATATGTTGGGTGAAAAAAAGAACGGATGATGCAGAGTGTAGCAGGAAAGTTGTGAACGGTTGGAATGTAGCTGGTGCAATTAAATCTTTGTTGGATGTAAAGGGACTAAGTATTGAGTGTTCTATGGTTTTGCATGAGGGTATGTTGTTAGCTGTGTTAATATATAGCTGTGAAACTATGTTCTGGAATAAGAGGTATAGATCTAAGCTACAAAGTGTTCAGATTGAGAAGAATTGATAAAATGAGGAGTGAATGCATTATGGAGTTATGTAGTGTGAAGAAAGGCGTAAATGAGAGAATAAACGAAAAGTACATTGAGATGGTTTTGGTTTCATATGAAAGATGGATGATACTCGCGTTGCGTTAAGTGGCAGTAGTAGTGCGAGTGTGCTGGGAGACCAAAGAAAAAGTGTATT
>JABUQX010102274.1:22500-25847 GCA_015478945.1 Trachelipus rathkii | reverse complement strand
CAATGGAGATTGCTTGTTCACTTTACTTACTTCTATGATTTGATTTCTGGTTAAAATTTTTTGAACATTACCTATAGGTATAAACTTATTTGCAATTTTAAAACAACTTCCAGACATTATATTAACTAAATTAAAAGAAGGAAGAAATTGAATAATGTCTGTGCCTAATAAACAATCTATGTCAAACATATCATGGTCTCCACTGTCATAAAAAAAAAGAATCAGCTAAAGGAATACCATTTTTCTTAAAATTTTCAACCGCTTTATTCATGCCGTGAATTCTATAATTTAAATTTAAATCATTGTCAATGAGGAAAGGCATGCTAAAAACTTCCCGATCATTAAATTGTAAACCCAATAACAATTGCTGAAAAATTCGCTGTTTTGCACCAATGAAAGTTTGAATATTGTACTCTAATTCATATAAATTATCAAAATTATTAATTAAACCTGTCATGGCATTTTTAGATATGTAAGAGCGTTGACTACATGTATCTATTGCTCCTCTTACTGTAACCTTTTTGTTGCCTTTAAAGAGTTGAAAGGAAATTGTTGGCAACAAATACACTTTATCCACATTTTGTTGGAAACTTATACATAAGGAGCTAACAGACTCATTTTGCTCATTTGGGATATCATTGGGACAAAAAGCTGTTATATGGGAATTAGCTTTACACTTAAAACAATTAAATCTTAATTTATTTTTAATACCATAACATTTTTCAGGCACATGACCCAAACCTCCACAATGATGACACATGTTTAGCTCTTTGGCACGTTTTATACGCTGAGGCACTGTTGGATACTTGTCACATAAATAGAGAGGATGATTTTTTAATTGACATAGCTTACAAATTGTAGGGTTGTAAGTTTGAGTTTTTATTTTATTATTTACATACATTTTAGAATCTTTACTATTATTTACAGTTTTAAAATTTTGAAGAGTACTAGATTTAGGAGCTTTAGTAGCTTGAAAAACTTTATTTACTTTAGCTTTGGTTGATACATCCTTCCTATTTTGGGACAAAATACTTAAAGTATTAATAACCTCATTATAATGATAAAAAATTTGTACCAAAGTAGGATAATTATTTGCAATTTTATGTATTAATTCACTTTTAAACACTTTAGGCAATTTTTGAAATATTATATTACTCAAGAGTAGACTTCCAGGTGTATCAGCTTCTAAAAAGTCTACTTCATAACTCTTAAGTTCATAAATCATTGACCTAAGTTCATTTATATACACTTTCAATTTCAAAAAGCCTTCATCATAGCCTTCATCAACCTTAAGATCTAAAATATTATTTATATTTTCATTAATTATGAAAGGCCTATCAAGAAATTCTTTCTTTAATAACCTTAAGGCTATGTCATAGTTTTCATCTGTAATAGACAGATGGCTTACTACTTTAAGAGCATAATCCTTTAAAAAACTAATTAAATAAGTAAGCTTTACTGAATTGGTTAAATTACTCTTATTACCGATTAAATTATTAAATTTATTAAGGAAATTGGAAAAAAGTAATTTATTTTTTCCCAATCCATCAAATACTTCGCACTGCAACTTAGGCAGTTTGGAATCATTTATATTAACCTTATTTATTAAATCCAAAAAATTATCAGTATTTACACTCTCATTTATTTTTACAATTTCTTTAGGAAAATATTTTTCTAAGGACAATAACTCAGCTGACAACTCAAAATGGTAATCTACTTGACCTTCAAGCTCAGAATTAAAATAAGAAGGATCTAAATTATCTACATTATTATCAGACAACAGTATGACAATCTCTTCATCCAAACTTTTAATAGAATAGACTTCTTTCTCAATATCAGTATTTACAGCTCTAAATAGAGGCTCTGTTAATTTATTTTCATTACCAAAAGCAGTTAACTTTTTTAAATTATTAGTAATTTTTGCTTTAGAAATAGCTCTTTTTCTTATCAAAGCTTTAACAGAAGCTTTACAAGAGCTTAAGGCTTGAGCTTCTTCATCAGTTAGGCCCATAATTTTGATTAGGTATATCAACTTAGCCTATAATAAATTTTACTATTTGTAGCATAATTTAATTACTATACCTTAATATTAATAATTTTCTTAACCAATAAATGAAATCCAAATTCATTAAATAGGCAGCTTTATAATTTTCAATAGCTATAGCCTATTCGCAGGCATGTACTGCTTGTAAACAAACTTAATTTCTAATTTTTAGCATAAATTTGCTTTAATATATGATTACTATAAACTATCCTATCACCAATTACTAACACTATCACTTTTTATAATATATTTACACTAGAAATGCTTAAAATCCATTTCAATTTAACAAAATTCACACTTAAATTTAAATTCAGCCTTCGTGAATAATTTATAATATCGATATGTAATCGATATATCGATACATAATCGATACAAGTATTGAACAGGGCAATATCGCTCCACTATCGATATTGAAAATATCGATCTTTCAAAGAACAATACGTGATGCAAATCTCGATACGAAAATAGAAACTTTTTCTGAGTTGAAAATTAATTTTTGAAATAAAAAATATATGTTAACTTTGCTAAGTTATAAATAATACCAAACTCAACAAAATTGAACATATACTTCTTGGAAAAAATATTTAAAATAATAAACTGATTAACACTAATAAGGAAATATAAAAGTGTCTTACCTTATAAATAATTACGGCAACTTTAATATGCATAGGACCTACCAATCTATTACCCAAAACAGTTCCTGGCCAGGCTCTACCTCGAAATAATAAATCATAATTACAGAGATCCTTTGCATTGAATCACAAGATAGGAGCAATTAATGATGTTAAGTTTCAAAAATTAATTTGACTTTCAGAACGATATTGCACTGTTCTTTATTTTTAGAGAAAAGTATTTCATAAATATTTCCCAACATAAACTAGGTTGGGATTATAGTATTATAGTCTAATTTAAGTAGAACTTGCACTTTTATATGTTTAACAATTTAGAAGTTGCATATAAACAAATACAACTTTTTTTTGAACGATGGTCACAAGTACTAACCTTATCAGCCTTGTTTTTATTATGATCAAGAAAGGAGGCTGCGAGATATATATGCGCCTTGCTAAATTGGTTAAATATTACAGGGAAACAATTGAATAACGTTTCTACTAAAATTTAAGTATAATTATTTTAAAAATAATAAAGTTAATAAATAAATTAATATTTTAACAATAAATATGAAATTTTTAATTATAATTTTAACAATATATATATATATATATATATATATATATATATATATATATATATATATATATATATATATATATATATATATATATATATATATATATATATATAT
>JABUQX010102274.1:10000-20000 GCA_015478945.1 Trachelipus rathkii | reverse complement strand
TGCTTGTCCTGCAACCATTTAAGAACCTTTTTCGATCTATGACATGGCGCATTATCATCTTGAAATAAGAATTCTTCTTCTCCAAACATATCTTTGGCACTAGGAATCATTTTCTTGGTTAAAACCTGTAGATACTGATCACTGTTCATCATTTTCTCCACGACATGCAGTCTTCCAACTGTTGATGCTGACATGCATCCCCTACCATAAGTGAAATTGGATGCTTTATTGTTGGTAAAATACAATTTGGTTTATATTCTTCCCCTTTACGACGTCGAACATACTGATTTCCTGCATTACTGTTAATACAGAAGGTGGATTCATCACTAAAAATGACCTTAGACCAATGTTCTTCTGTCCAGTGACGATGTTCCTTTGTCCAAACAATTCTTCTCTTTCGTTGTTTTTCTGTTACGAGAGGTTTTTTCTTTGCTTTACATCCTCTTAGACCATTTTCTAAGAGTCTTCTTCGTACTGTGCTTGTAGAATTTACTCTACAACCACTTTCATTCCATTCTTTAAGAAGGTAAGGGCTTGTTAGATGTCTATTTGAAAGAGCTTTCCTGGTCAAAAGTCGATCTTGCGACTTTGTTGACTTTCTGGGTCTTCCTGAACTGACATCATAAGTAATTTTTCTTGTTAATTTATATCTTCGTAATATCCGATTTATAGTACTTTTACTTAATGATAGTTGTCTTGCAATAAAACGGCCAGAATGTCCTCCTACTTGAAAAATCTTGTTAAAAGCATGCCTAAGAGGTGCGAAATGGTTATAAGAAATAAAGGATGGCCAATAAAATATTAAAGCATTGTCTGTTTTTAATTTCCTCAATTTAATTTATTTACATGTTTAAAATATTAATTATAATAATTTTTTATGGAGCTTAAAAGTATGTATGTGGAAAAAAAAAGTTTTTTTAAGTATATATTCTGATTGATTTTTTTTAGGTTTTCCTACCCATGTTCATATTTTGGTTGATAAAACATTAACAAATTTTAATAATTCTTTGATTTTAACTTCATTGAAAAGCTAAGGAAAAGACCTTCAAAATGGTATATAATTTATATATATAACTATAAAAGAAAGCAAAAAAAATGATCAAAATAATTTTTTTTTCAAAAAAATTGTGTGGCCCATTCTTTTTATCACAGCTCTATGTATATATATATATATATATATATATACTATATATAACTATCTTTATATATATACATATCTTTCAATATATATATATATATATATATATATATATATATATATATAGTCATGTTACCTAAAAAAACACCACTCAAAAAGGGAACACAAAAAAAACACCACTCTGTATTTCGCTGTATTTGTTGAATTAGAGCAAATTAAGAATACCATCATGTAAATACCTCAAATATATGTAGAAATATGCATTATTACCATTAAAATTGAATTTTTTGATTTTTAGGAATTTTTTGAAATTTTCGGAAAAATTGAAAAATATTGATGAATTTTTTGCCACTTTTGGGGTCACTTTGAGCCAAAATCACATCAAAAGTATTGCAGAATATGCAAATATCAAATTAAATTATGTTATGCCTATCATTCATACGTTTTTATACCAAATTTGGTGAAGTTTCATGCAGCCCCAAAACACACACATACCTGTCAAAGTGAACCTCAAAAAAACACCAGTGGCACTCAAAAAAACACCACTTTCAACCACTTTCAATTATTCTAAAAATCAGTAAGCATATGCATAATAATTACTATTAACATGTTTTAGGGCTGCTTTATAGGTTAAATATTTTTTTTGCAGTAAAAAAAGCAAAAAACAAAAAGGGTACACAAAAAAACACCATGTGTACACAAAAAAACACCATTCTCTATTTGGCCATATATATATATATAAATATATATATATATATATATGCCAGTATATATATATATATATATATATATATATATATATATATATATATATATATATATATATATATATATATATATATATATATATATATATATATATATATATATATATATATATATATATATATATATATATATATATATACTGTACCTATATATATATATATATGTATATATATAGCCTATATGCCCAGTATGGCCGCTTCTCTGTGAGCTGTGGTGGGTCCTGTAAACTGACTCGAAAAAAATATATATATAGGCCTATATATATATATATATATATATATGTATGGTATATACATATACATATATACCATATATATACTGGTATATATATATATATATATATATATATATATATATATGTATGGTGTACATATATGTATTGATATATATATATATGGTATATATATATATATATATAGCTATATATATCTATTTATATATATATATATATATAGCAACCTTCAATATATATATATATATATATATATATATATACCGATAACTATATATATTTTAGTATTGCTTTATATATATATATATATATATGTATATATATATATATATATATATATATATATATATATATATATATATATATATATTTACCATAAGTTTTTAGGTATGGTTTCGATATATTTATTTAAAAACAATCTGTGAAGCAATATTAATGTTTTAGAAGAATTTATATTTTTGAAAAGAGTTTAAGTTCCAATGTGAGCGACGAGGAACGAGATTGTCTGCGACAGAAAATATTTAAGATAGTGTCGAGAGTAGAGCTTGGAACTTGGTTGTGAGGAGACGTGTTTTAAACGTCGTGCTATTATATTATAAAAGTGAGAGTTTAAATTACCTGTGTATTATTTAACTGTGATTTATATTTTAAGAAAGTGACTGTGTTTATTTTGAATATATTTACGAAAGAATTTGAAAAGAAAATTCTTTTATTTGGCATGTTTATATTTTTGTCTCTATTCGAGATTTTTCTGCAACGAAGCTTGCAAGCCATTTCTGAAAAGGCGTACCATAGATTAGGTACTGTATAATTCTAAAAATATACGCTTTTCTGTCTACAAAAGAAGAGTAGATATTTACTTGTATTTTTGCTCCTGTATGAGCTTTGAATCATTTCTTACTGCCAATTTTTTTTTTTGTTCACAAGCGAACAATATTTTCTTATTATCGATTACCAGGTAACATTTTTAAAACTTTGAAAAACTCTTTCACTTTAAAAACTTTTGTTGTATATAATCTATGTTTGAAAGCTCTCACTCCGTTGCTCTATTTTTATTACATTGAAGAGTGTTTCCCATATGCTTTGTCTTCACGAAATTTTATTTTATATTTCTTAAAGAAGAAACTTATATGTATTTTTATGAAGAAAATTTATTTATAAGAAAAGGATTTTAATTTACTAAGATATATTTTATTTGACCAGTATTATTAACGATTATATAATATATAAATATATATTATCCTGTGAATAGTTTGAAGAAGGATATTAGAATATTTTAAGAATATTTATTTATGTAAATTTTGGACAAGGAAATTCAGTATATCAGAAATATTTTTATTTATTATTTTACAAAGTAAAAGTTAGAAATTGGAAGATCTTGTTTCTTACCCTAGCGTCTTGTTCACAAATTTTCTTCATGTCCAATATTCTCTCATTGTCCGAAACTGAAAAAATATAAAATAAAAAGACCAATTATTAACTGCAAGTTCTAAAGGCGAAATCAGATGCTGCTATTAGGTTACACACGAGTCATGAAAAGTAAGTAACACCCTGCTGGAAATATATAGGGTGGAAATATATATATATATATATATATATATATATATATAATATATATATATATATATATATATATATATATATATATATATATATATATATATATATATATATATATATATATATATATATTATATATATATATATATACTGTACCTATATATATATATATATTTATATATATATATAATACTATATATATATATATAATATATAATATATTATATATATATATATAATATATATATATATATATATATATATATATATATATATATATTATATATATATTATATGGCCAAATAGAGAATGGTGTTTTTTTGTGTACATTTTTTTTTTCTTTTTTTTTTTACCCTATGGAAGTATTTAACTATAAAGCAGCCCTAAACATGTTAATAGTATTTATTATGCATATGCTCTGATTTTTAGAATAACTGAAAATGGTCTTTTTAAGGGTGGTGTTTTTTTGTGTTCTCTGGTGCTTTTTAAAAAATGTTTTTTTTTTTGTTTTTTTTTTAAACTAATTGCTCAAATCAAATTTCCTTTAAGGGTTTTATACCTTAGACCTGGACACACTTAACCTATATTTCAGATGTTGAAAAACTTGTGTTGATTAGGAGTTATTTACGAGAAATGCCAAAGTGGTGTTTTTTTAGGTAACATGACTATATATAGCTTCGGGTGGGGTGACTCGGATCACCTTAGGCATAAGTCTGTCTCCCGACTCTCCCCTAATGCACTTTTGGAATTTTTTTTTTTTGTAAATCATGGCCCTATAGTCGGTCATAAGCGCACAAAAAAATAATAATATAATTCTAATATTAAAAGTTTTATTAAAGTTTGAATAACGCTGAGTCAGGCTGACCGTGGAGGGGTGAAGCGGACCACCATTGAGGGGTGACTCGGACATCTGTTTAAATTCGTCTTTTTCATACCTTATAAATTCAATTTTATATTTTAATTTTTACTTAAATATAATAAATATTTATCATATTAAAATTCCTAACGGAAAAAAATTGAAATAGATGATCAATGGAATATGAAATAAAATAAGGTGGTCCGATTCCCCCCTGTAGAAAATTGGCCATTATATTCATTCGCATTTTTTATTAGGTTTCATTATTTTTAAAATTTGAAATGTAGATATCACAATAAGTTTTATATATAATTTAAATTAATTTGTTATGTATAAAAATGTCAATAATAATACGTAAAATACGAAAAACAATTGGTGGTCCGAGTCACCCTCCATCATTTTTTACGGCGGGTGAATCGGACCAAGTAGGCCCCGTTTTTTGCCACTATACTGTTTGGATCAAAAATTTACATTGACAGTTAAAGCTAACATACTCGAGTGGTATCCACTGAAAAAATGATTCAATAGATCCACAATTTTTCATTTTATAACGAAGTGTGAGGAAACTCGATCTTTTCATCTTCGATATATCGAGTGAGTATGAACAATTTGTACCCTATCATTCTAACATTTTTTAAAAAATAAAAAACTTTCTAGAATTAAAGATGATCTAAATAAAACTTGTAGTATTACCGCGGCTATTAAATGAGCGAAATTTTTATTTTTTTTATTATTATTTTTTTATTTATTTAGAGTGGACCAAATCACCCCTCCTAAAGAGGCGGACCTGGTCACCCTGCCTGCACGCTAATGTTAATATAATATATATATATATATAATATATATATATAATAATATATATATATATATTATATATATATATTATATATATATATAATATATATATATATATATATATATATATATATATATATATATTATATATATATTATATATATATAATATACCCAAACCATCCACATGCATTTATAACTAAGTTATGGTCACACATGCAGTCTAGCATTAATAACTAACTGTAACTAAAAACCTGCCATTTGTTTCATCTAACATATATTATATGAATCCGCCAACACATCCATATACCATACCAACCCTCTTCTTAATATGTTGCAATCAGTCCTCAACAACGCTTCCTGTGCAGACCATTCAAAATTTAACAACCCTTATTAAAATAAAATGCTTTCGTATATCAAGATGGCATGCTTTCTCTTAATTTTCCTATTATGTCCCCTGGGTCACCTGTCCATGCTCTACAATGAAAAATTTATTGGTCTCTGTATTATTCAATAGATTCGTAAATATTTTTGTAGATTGTATCAATGTCCCTCGAGAAATGCGCCTTACTACAGAAAACATTCCTAACTCTTCAGCCTCTCCTCATAGCTCTTACCCTCAACCCAGAATCATCCTTGTTGCCCTACGTTGCACTATCTCTAGCATATCTAAGCTTTTCATTTAATAGAGGGGCCAAACTTGTGCACAATACTCTATTACTGGCCTAACATAGCTATTATAACCAGTTTACTTATAACTTCCTTGCTCTTGTTAAAACAACATTGCGATTTATTATGCCCAGCATCTTATTAGCTTTATTTCTAGCTTCAAAACACTGATTAGTCTACTTTCAATTACTGCTTATAATCAACCCTAAATCCTTTTCTTGGTCCACAGACTCAAGCAATCCCCATTCATAATTGTAGTTTAAAACTTTTATTTGAGTAACCTAGGTGAAGTACCTTACACTTTTTACTATTAATTTCATTTGCCACTTATCTGCCCACCCAAGACGTTTATCAGATCATTTTGAATCTTTATACATCCATTTCACTATTCTTAACTGTGGTGGCCATTTGGTATCATCTGGCAACTTAGAAACCTTGCATTTAAGTCCCTGGTCTAAATTATTTATATATTATGAGGAACAATAGTGGCCCAGCACTGAACCCTGTGGGACACCACTCTTCACTATTTTCCCATGATGACTTTATTGCTATTTTAGTTGTACACACTGTTTTCTATTTCGCACCCACTCTTTAATCCAACATGTACCACTCCCCCTATACCACATTGCAATAATTCATTCATCGCCCTTATGTGGGGAAGCTTATCAAAAGCTTTGCTAAGTCTAAATATACAATATCACTGGATCTCCTCTGTCAATGCAGTCAGATCCATAAATTCTAAGTTTGTCTGACATGACGCTACCTTTCTGAAACTGTGCTGGGAGTCATACAATACGCCTTGTTATCTTCTAAATTTTCTTATTATGACCTTTCATTAACTTTTCCAGAACCTTTACAAACCAGAGATGTTAAGCTAACTGGCCTATAAAATTTCCCATCTTCCTTATACTTTTCTTATAATAGGCAACAACATATGCTGTTTTCCAGTCCATTGGTACCTCACCTAATGTTATATGATCGCTAAAAAATCAATCAGTGCTTTGCAATGCCTGGTATACCCTCTTCAAGAATTCTTCCATATATACCATCAGGGCCTGCAGCTTTACTTGGATCAATATGATCTAATAAACATTTAATATCTTTTACGTCAAATTCAAATTCTGTAAGTCTATTTGTTACATGCATACAAGAGCTATTAGTCTCCAAACTATTATCTAATCTTTCCTCAGTAAACACTGAAGCAAAATAAGCATTGAAAATGTTAACCAACTCCTTATCTGAACTCACTAAATTTCATCAATTTTAATTGGACCAATTGTCCTATTCTTACTTTTAAATTTATAAAAGCTAAAAAAACTCTTCAAGGTCTTATTTACTATTCCTTGCTAATTAATTTCTGCCTCTCTCTTTGCCTTTCTTATTGACTGGTTAAGTTCATTTCTATTTTTCCTATAATTTTCTAAATCATCTTCCCTATTACCACCCTTGAATATTTTAAAACATGTTGAATAAAAAAAGAACAGATGATGCAGAGTGTAGTAGGAAAGTTGTGAATGGCAGGAAGGTGGCTAGTGCAGCTAAATTGTTGGTGGATGTAAAAGGACTAAGTCTTGAGTTAGCTAGGTTACATGAGGGTATGTTACCAGTGTTAATGTATAGTAGTGAGACTATGGTCTGGAATAAGAGGTATAGATCTAAAGTTCAATGTGTTCAGATAGACAATCTTAGGGGTGTGTTAGGTATGAAAAGAATTGATGAAATGAGGAATGAATGTATTAGAGAGTTATGTGGTGTGAAGAAAGAGGTAAATGAGAGAATGAATAAAAGTACGTTGAGATGGTTTGGTCATGTGGAACGGATGAATGACAGTTGGTAAGCGGATGTATAGTGGTGAGTGTGTTGGGACCAGCTGGGAGACGGAAGAAAAAGTGGATTGAGTCAGCAAAGGAATGTCTGGAGGAGAGAAATGTGAGTTTATCAGAGGCGAGAATAAAGGTTCATAATAGGAGTGAATGGCAGGGTTTTGTGAGGGGATGTGGTTGTGGCCCACCTGGGCCAGGGGATGAACCCTACACTTGACAATATGTCATAGTGAGTGTCCATTCCGGTCCCATGAAGCCCTAGGGTGGATTTTCTGACTGTGCAACGAGTTCTCATCAGTAGGTATAGAGGTGGCAGTAAGGCTGGGCTTTCTTTTCAACTTGTCATATTCTTCTACTACTTCTCTTTTTTGATGCATGTCACGCACCTTACCCCCAGTCTTGGGGAAAAAAAGGAAGATGATGATGATGATATATATTAAAAATCTGTAATGTTGTCCTAAAAGTAATTATCTTATTAGGTGCCATAGTACATGAGATATTATCTCAACACTGAAATTGAAATAACAATTTCAAACTGTTTTGATGAAATTACTCATAGTGTATGTCATCTAAATGCATTTATTAATCACTAGTTCCCATTCTTGTACCATAGCAAAGTTTTGTACAAAGCTTACCAAAGGCATACCAATTTTTAGGCAAAATTAGAGAAAAAAAATCAATGGATATGTCTTCTGATGCATGAAAGAGAAGGATTAGGGTCAAGCTCAAAGTTATGTAAATTCTGTTGTCAAAAGTTTATTGAATTAACTTTTGGAACCAAAGAGCTCTGCAGTAGTATTTCAGTGATCTTGTGTGACATAGCTGCTAATGAACAAGTTAATATTAAAGAAAAATCTTATTTCTTTTTATGAAATTTTTTTTTAATTTGAAGGCGGTGATATCTCTTGAACCATTTGAGCCAAAGATGCGAAACAGGTCATTTCATTTATCTCACTGAATTCTATAACCATGCAAATTTTTAAAAAAAAAAATCAGTGGGTTCATTTTGTCGTTTACTGGACAATGTTGACCCAAGTAAAGCTGCAGCTAACTGCATTAATACAACTTTGTTTTTATGCAAATCAAAAGATTTTCCTTTATCAATTTGTTTTTGGATTTGATTTTATTTTATGTATTGTTTCAATTTTTTTTTTTTTTCAGTATTTTCTTTAAATCTACAGCTACATCCTAATTTAAAATGGCAGCTTATTTTATGTTTTTTTTTTTTTTTTTCAGAATACATATTTTTGATCAGTAATGTTTTCTCATGCGAAAAAGTTTCATTATAAATATCCTATTTCGGTTTTAGAAACTAATTTTAAAGTACTAAATTAATCGTTGCAAAATGAATCTTTTAATTATCTATTGAAAAGATTATTAATGGTTACTATCCTCTTCAAAGAAAAGGTAAGGTTTTAGATTTTTATCTATACTTTATGGTTATTTTTAATTTTGTTATTTTGTACAAAATTTTCTAATTATTCTTCCTTCAATGGCTTTGAAATATCCACAAAAATTTGGATGTAGCTCTCAATCTTAAGAAAGTTCCCCCAAAATATTAGTTGGCATGTGCATTGTTTCTGATAAACCCCAATGGGTTGTATATATATATGTTTTGTCATTCAAATGTATTCTCAAAAAGAAGAAGAAAAAAGACTAATTAGTTCTTCATAGTTTTTTAAGTTTGTTAGAATGATAAATATTTGGAATTGTTGACTTTTTATGCCTTAATTATAAATGAACAACTTTAGGATGTTTTCAAGTCTAACTATTCAACATTTTTTTTGGAACTTGGCTGATAATGGCGATATTAGTAGAGAACAAATATAAATCCATCCATAAGTAACGTTTTCAAATTTATCGTCTTAACACAATACTTTAATAGAGTTGATTTGACTTCTCCGGATGTCGTATTTCCCAAATATTTAAAGAGCACCATGTCTCTTTTTTAGCTTTATCTTCAGACTTTAATAAATTTAAAAAATTCTTCAAAATATATAAATAATTTTTTGTGAAGCCTGTGTAATTTAATTTCTTTACTCCATCCATGATTCTTGATGGGGATCATTTAGAGGATAGCCTGTGAAGATACGACATTGATTTTATTATCTTGAAAAATTGTAAACCAAAATATCTGACACTTTTGATCCTGAACTTATT
>JABUQX010102274.1:0-7500 GCA_015478945.1 Trachelipus rathkii | reverse complement strand
ACAGGCGTATAATAGGATTAATAGGGAATCTAATGGCAGGTGTTATTGATTATGGTGTTGGTGCTAAGCTTCTGAATAGAATCAAAAGTATGTATGCCGATAGTGAGCGTGTGTAAGAATAATAGAGTCGAAAGTGATTATTTTTAATATTAATAGCGGAGTGAGACAGGGATGTGGTATGTCTTCTTGGCAATCCAATACATGTAATATGGATGAGGTTATGAAAAGAATTAGAGGTGGGGGGTGACAAGGATAGAGTTAGAATGATGGAGAATGGATGAGAGTGGAGGATCCCTACCTATTATATGAGGATGATTTGGTTTTGTGCGGCGAATCTGAGGAGTTTGAGAGGACTAGTAGAGAGATTTGATAGGGTGTGTAAAAAGAGGGTTTTTGAAAGTAAACGTGATAAGAGTAAGGGTTATGGTTGTGAGTGAGGACAGACTCAGTGTGAAGTTATGTTAGATGGTGAGCAGCTGGAAAAAGTGTCCTGAATTTAAATAATTAGGATATATGTTAAATGAAAAGGGAGCGGATGATGCGGAGTGTATTAGGAAAATTGTGAATGGCACTAAGGTGGCCTGGTGCAGTTAAATCGTTTGGTGGATGTAAAGGACTAAGTGTTGAGTGCTTTAGGGTCTTACATGAGGGTAGTTGTTACCGTGTTAATGTATAGTGTGGGACTATGGTCTGGATAAGAGGTATAGATGTAAATACAAATGTGTTCAGAATGGACAATCTTAGTGGCGTGTTAGTGTGAAAAGAAATGATAAAATGAGGAATGAACGTATTAGAGAGTTGTTGGTGTGGAGATTGGGGTAATGAGAGAATAAATGAAAGTACGTTGAGATTTTTTTGGTCATGTGGAAAGGATGTGACAGACGGTCGGTTAACGGATGTAAATAGTGGTAAGTGTGTTGGGAAACGACGGATGGAAGACAGAAGAAAAAGTGGAATGAGAAACGTCGAAAAAGAAATGCTGGAAGAGGAAATGTGAGTTTGGGCAAGAGGCGAGAAGAAAGGTTGCATAATAGAGTGAATGGTGGTTTTGTGAGGAGGTATGGTTGTAGCCACCTGGGCCTAAGGAATGAACCCCAACATTGAGAGAGGTCATAGTTTGGAGGTCAATGGATTTTTCTTGACTGTGGACGAGTTCTTCACTAATTGTATAAGGGGTATATGTAACGCACGCTTGCTCCAGTCTTGGGGAGATAAGATGGGTGATGATGACGATGAAGATGAATGATGATGATGAATGAATGATATATATATATATATATATATATATATATATTTTAATATTATATTATATATAGTATATATATAACTATATATATATATTATATATATATATATATTATATATAATATATAATAAAATATATATATATATCATGCAAGGTTTTCACTTGATACCTTGTACTTGTACTTGTACTTGATACCATGTATTTGTTCTTGTACTTGTACTTGAAAATTCTAGAGTATTGTACTTGAACAATTCTTGAGTACTTGTACTTGTACTTGTACTGGAACAAATTCTTACTTGAAACCCAACCTGATATATATATATATATATACTATATATATTATATATTATATATATATAATTTATTCATATATATTATATTTTATGTTACGTATATATATAGTATATATATATTATATATTATATATATATATATATATATACTTATATATATCACTATAATTATATATATATGATATTATATAAATTATTAGTATATATATATAATATATATATAATATATAGCATGTAATTATATATATATTTATTATATGTATTATGTATAATAGGTAGGATTGTTTTTATTTATATTATATAAGTATATTATAATATGCAGGTATATATATATAACGAGTAGTTATATTATATTAGATACGTATTAGCAGTAGTTAGTTAATAGTGGGGCCGTATATGAGGATCTATATTATTACATATGTATCAATAATATGTGTTATATAGATATGATAGTGTGATAGTATAGAGGTGTAGATAGCTCTTTAGGATGATGTAAGTAGTAGTTATATATTAGATGCATTATAGTTTATAGCATAATATATAAGGGTATATATATGATATCTATATATATATCTAATAGTACTTAAGTATACCTTATGTTATTTCTATATATATTCGTTGCGCCATGGATCGAATTATATTTAATAGGTATAGATAGTATTTATATTGGTTATTATGTAGGCTATATATATCATCAGGGTGTATACATCAGGAGTAGGAGCCAGGGTAGATAAGCTCCTACCCAATATTTTTCAGTCTTTTTAATAAAATAATTTATAAATGTTAACTTTAATAAATTATTACATTGAGTTTTATTTGAAAAGTGAAAAAAAAAAAACTGATTTATAAAATAAATTTTAAAGAAAAGATAAACACTTGTAAGTACGTAAACAATTAATAATAATTATATTCATTTGGAAATTTTCGCTCCTACCCTATTCCTCTGCTTCGTGCCTCTCTCTCTTCTCTCTCTCTCTCTCTCTCTCTCTCTCTCTCTCTCTGCTTCTCGCTCTCTCTTCTCTCTCTCTCTCTCTCTCCTCTCTCTCTTCTCTCTCTCTCTGCTCCTCTCTCGCTCTTCTCTCTCATGTGCGTCTCCTGCTCTGTCTCTTTAACTCGGGTCTCTCAATCTCATCCGTCTTCTCTTCTCTCTCTCTCTCTCTCCTCTCATTCTCGGTCCTATGTCCATTCGTCTTCAGTGTCTTCTCTTTCAGTACTTCTCTCTACGATCTCTCTCTCATCATCTCATCGGTTCTCTCTCTCTTCTCACTCTCTCTCTCTCTCTCTTATGTCTCAGATAAGCTGCTTCGTCTCGTCGTTCTTCCAATGTGTTCTGTAAAGTAATAGAACTCGCTCTCTCTCATTTGTAGTCATTTTCTGGATCGTTTGGTGGGTTGGGATATGAACTTCCACGATCTCTCTTCTTAGTTCGGTGATGTCTGTGCATAGGGGATCTCGTCTGGGGGCTCTGTCGGTCTCTCTCGCAGTCGCGTACGTGTTGTGCGGGCCTGGTCTCGTAGCCGTCACGTTTCCGTCCGGATTTCGATCTGGCGTATCGTTAGTAGTTCTTCTCATACTCTCTACTCTCTCTCTGGGGGCCTCTCTCTGCATACTCTTTGCTTCTCATCGAGAGGGGGTCATCTGTCTCTCGGTCTTCTCGCTCTCTGCTCTGTGTCCTGAGGATACTCAATTCCGTCTCTTCTCGAGTGCTCTCGTCTTCTCTCCTCGATCGGCTCTCTCATTGGAACTGTCTCGGGCGTCTGTTTTCAGTCTCCACGATCTCGTCTTCAGTAATTGGTGTGTCTAATCATCCTTAGGTTCCAACTGTGTCATCCTCTCTCTCTCATCTCGCAGTTTTCTTTTCCTTGCAGCGTCTCGGTCTGTCAAGTCTCAAGGAGATATAGTGCGCGGATGGAGGAAGTGATACGTCTTTAACTGATTGAAAAGGATCCGACGATCTCTCTCTTCTCTCTCTCTCTCTCTCTCTCTCTATCTTCTCTCTCTCTCTCCTCTTCTCTTCTCTCTCTTCTCTCTCGTCTCTCTCTCTCTCTCTCTTAAATGTTAATTAAATATTAAAGATAACTAAGTGCATTGAAATAATTCTTCTATTTTACCTAACAAAAAGCTGACATCATACACGTGAGTGAGGTTGTGTTAATTTTTGCTCTCCATATTTTATTAATATAATGTAGTGGTATTTGAATGAAATTTTAGTTACACAAAAAAAATTAAAAAACACAAATTAGTGTTAGTTTTCTTTCCCTTAATTACTACTACTTGCTTAGTGTTATAATAACCATTACAGGTCATTAACCAATTGTTTTTGTTTAATTTTGTTAATAAAATTTAAAAATTTTGTAGCCTAACCCTAGGCTAACATAGGTAAGAGTTTTAAAAACTGTTTTACACAAACCTGCATGGGTTTATTTGGATTCTTAATAGACTTTCTGTATTTAAAATACAGTCTTTATTAATTGTCTTTTTACTTTTTTAATACTTTAACTTTAATTTAGATCAGGTGATAATTATTAATATTAAGGGTATATTTCTGGCTTCCCTTCCTCCGAACCAGTCAACAAGACTACAGTTAAGCTACCTTATAAAACTTTTTATATATATAATCCTGGCCTTAATTGGCTAAATAAAATTGTTTAAAAATTTTCACCCTATCTTTAAAAAAAAGAGAGTCAGTTTTATTTCTTTTTAGGCTTGTGATATTTAAACTGTAGTTGGTAAAATAATAGGTATAGGTTAGTAGCTAATAATAATTTAAAGTATGTATGCTTCTGTGTGATATCTGTGGGACAGGACTGTAAGAGTTGAATATGTGAATAGATGCCCTGCTTTGTGTTTTGAATGCAAAGAATGTGTTGTTAAGGAAAAAAGGAGATTGGCAAGACTGGAGTGGAAATTGTAGTGAATGGCGATTGAATAAGAAGAGAGTATTTGAGTTTGAGAAAGGAGGGAACGTGGTTAGGGAAACCACCCAAAAGTAAGTTGCTAGGGATGTTCGAGGGCAGGAGGGAGCGCGGGATATAGGGGGCTCATGACGGGAAATAGTGACCATACGCTAGGCAGGGAAGATGAGAGGGAAAAGGATAAAGTAAGGGTATAATATGGTCTGCAGAGTGAAAGATATAGAGTTGTTAAGAAAACTAAGAAATAATGAATTTAAAATGAGGAATCTCGAAAGTTCAGTAAGCCTTTGACGCAGTAAGAGGTTCGAACTGGTCTTCCAGATGGGGGGATCAGAGAAGTGCCACAATGGTAATGTTTTGGAAGTTTTCTCCTCTCCTCCTCTGAAGAAGACTTGATAAATTGCTAATTGGAGAACTTATGATACGAACCTAGATTAAGGACCTTTTCAAAACTAGAATAAAAAGAACGGACTGAGAGTATGTTATCCAGGAGCCAGAAAGTGAGTGAAATCGGTGGATAGGTAGATAGAGAGATCTGATTCTACAATGTTGATTCAGCAGGTGATGGTTTGCAGATGTGGGTACAAATGATAATAGGACGGACATAGAAGTCAGAAGAATTAATAGCAGATAATAGGAGGTTGATGATTCAGAAGATGAAAGCTAGTGGGAAAGAAGTGCATGATTTCTGGGATTTTACCCTACATAGGTAAGGTGCAGGTCAGGAATGGGGGAGTTGGGCTTTAGGTGTAAATGAAAGGGGTAGGAAATTATGTTTTTCAGAAATATTATAGGTTTTTGGATTGTGGAGAGGGGGGGAATTTTCTGGAATAAAGAATCTTTTTTGGCAGCAGATAGGAGTTCACCATTGAGTCGTAAAAGAGTTTGAGCTTTTCAGTACAAGTTTGCGAGACTTGTTTAGCGCAAAACTAGTAACGTTGGGGGTGGTGGCAAATCTGGATAGCAATAATTAGGCAATGGTAACTGTAATAGTGGGGAGATAAATAAAACTTAATGTTGTTACAGGTTTAAATAATGATGATAGCAAATAAAAATAACCAAGCATTTCGAGTATCAATGCTTTTACACAAATGCTCAGAGCCTTAGAAATAAAAAAGATTGAGCTGATTAGTTATACCAGACTAAAACTAAGCTATTCATATCCATCACCCAGGGCTGTGAAAAAGCAGAATAAGATGGACAATCATATCCTGAATATGAAATAGAGGGATATGACTTCGCATGGGTATCCCGCTATAGAAGAAGGTGGTGGTGTGCGCTTGCAGATGTCAAAATGCAATGTTCATATGTATTAGTGTTGACTGACTTTAATTAATCATGAATTGAATCAGTGTGGGTTAGATATCCTTATATACAATAAATCATATAGAATAGGGGCATTTTTAGACCTCTGGCCAGAGTCCAGAATTGATGCTGAAATTGTGAAGAAAATTGAGACAATGAAATAGCATGCGCACAGTAATGAAAAAGTAATAGTCTAATGGGTATTTTAATTTTCATGGCATTCATGGATTCCTTGTCTAATTAATATGGACGTGGTAGTAGTTCGCATACAAACCTCTATAATTGTATTACAGTAACTTTTTGACCAGATGGTCAAGAAACGCCACAAAGATACGATCACCTATTAGACTTAATATTTAACTAATGTGAAAGTAATGGGTGGATGAGTTAGAGTTGAGGAAAATTAGGGGATTAGTGAATATAATATAATTAGTATCTTGTGGGTTCTTGGACCATCTGGGCCAAAAAGTTATCTAGTATAAAATAATTAATGAATGCAGAACTACTACGGTCCTATTAGACAAGGAAATCCGCCAAATAATTCGCCATGAAAATAAATCATCACCCATTATGACTATAGCCTTTTTCATACTGTTGCATGCTTGTCTCAATCTCTTTCCTTCACAATTTCAGCATCTAATTCTGGAGTCTGGCCAGGAGGTCTATAAAATGCCCTATTCTATATGATTTATTTGACATAAGGAAGGATATCAACCCACACTGATTCAATATCAATGATTAATAATTAATTTTTAAGTCAGTCATTAGTACAGATTGAATATTGCTTTTTAAACATAAGCGCCACCCACCAACCTTCTTTCTCTACGCTGTATACTAAAGTGATATATCCGCTCTTTTCATACAATATTCCTGAAAGGAGTCTCCATATATTCTTCATTAACCTATGCTTCAGTTAAAATTATGTCTGAATTCTCCTTTATGGCATAACTAATTAGCTCATCTTTTTTATTTCTAAGGCTATGAGCATTTGTGTAAAAACATTTGATACTCGAAATGCTGTTATTTTATTGCTATCATCATTATTTAAACCTGTAACAACATTAGTTTTATTTATCTCCCCACTATTACAGTTTCCATTGCTATTATTTGTATCGCAGATTTAGCCCACCACCCCAACTTTACTTAGTTTTTTGCTAAACAAGTCTCAAAACTGGTACTGAAAAGCTCCACACCTTTACGACTCAAGTGAACTCCATCTGCTGCAAAAAGATCTTTATCCAGAAATTCGCTCCACAAATCCAAAAAACCTAATATTTTCTGAAAAACATAATTTCCTAACCCATTCATTTACACCTAAAGTCCTGCTTCCCCATTCCTGACCTGCACCTAACCTAGGTAAAATCCCAGAAATCATGCACTTTCTTCCCACTAGCTTTCATCTTCTGAATCAACTCTCCTATATCTGCTATTAATTTTGCTGACTTCTATGCCCTATATCATTTTATGCACCCAACATGCCACAATCACCTCTGAATAATCAACCATGTTTGTAGAATCAATCTCCCTATCTATCCTATCCACGATATCACTCTTCTGGCACCTGGATAACATACTCTCATCGTTTCTATTCTTTTTTTTATTCCTTTTAGTTTTTCTTCTGAGATAGCCTATCTAGGTATCTTATCATAGAGTCTCCAATTAACAATTTATCAGTCTTCACTTCAGAAAACTCAACATTACCATTGGCCTCTCTGATCTCTCCATCTGGAAGACAGTCAAA
>JABUQX010102273.1:42500-47500 GCA_015478945.1 Trachelipus rathkii | reverse complement strand
CTAAAATGACCTCAAAGAAGCTAAGAGTCCTCTTTAGACTGCGGGAATTTTTTTCCCCTGCACAGCTATTCCAGTTATATAAGGGTCTTATCCGCCCTTGTTTCGAGTACTGTTCTCACATTTGGGAGAACTCCGGCTCCACCTCTCTTTTGAAAAGGGTTGAGTTTAAAGCAAAGAGACTAATAAACTGTCCCGTACTTTCTGACTCCCAGGACCCTCTATCTCTTTGACGTGACGTTGGCGCACTATCTCTTTACAATAGGTACTAAAGGGGCAGTTGCTTCGTATTCCACCACCATTACGCCGTCCTCGTAGCATAAGAAGTAGGTGCCTTACTCTCGTATGAATTTTGTGTGAGGATTGAATACCCTTGATTCGCTCGCTGTGGTGCTTCCATATTTCCAGCCATTTATATGGCTGAAAAATGAAATATATATATATATATATATATATATATATATATATATATATATATATATATATATATATATATATATATATATATAATATATATATATATATATATATAAAATATATATATATATATATATATATATATATATATATCATTCAACAACAATTTTCGAACGAGCTCTCTGAAGATAATGCTTTTTGAGAAGAAATGTTGGTCAGCATCCCGAAAAGTTCAGGCATGTAACTAGAAAACTATAACAGCTACACGAAAATAAATATCATTTTATTAATCAGGAGACATTTTTACCGCGGAAATTAAAAAAAAATAAAAAAAATAACGCTTTTTAAAAAATTAAAATTGTTAAAAATGTTGAAAATATTACAGTTTTTTGACAATTCGAAGATGCCGCTTACTCCGACTCAGGAGGCAAATGTGCCAAATGTTGATTTTTTTTTTTTAAAACGGACGAATACCCACGGGTAAACAAGAACGATGGATAGAGTCGGGGTTTCTCGGCCTACCGGGGGACGACGGGGGGACGAAGTCCCCCCTCTGTCCCTCCGTCGGCTCGAACCCCCTAAAAAGGATATAAAAAGAAAAAATAATATTTTCTCCAAAAAACGGTATTTGGCAACTTTTGCTCTCGAGACTACTGCAGGTTTCAAGGTCAATCAGAGCGTGCACTATGATATTACTAATAATATGAAGAAGTTATTAATAAATATTAGAATAAAAAAAATTTTTTTTTAAGTTTCCTCGATGAAATTACTTCCTGAAATCAAAAATGTTATTTATTTTCCTGTAGATGTTATAGTTTTCTAGATACATGCTTGAACTCTTCGGGATGCTGGCCGAAATGTTTGCCAGGGTTTAAATTAGGAACAACTACTGAAAAGATTGATTTACTATTCTGAATTTTAATTTTTCAAAAATTTAAACATTTAATTATTTTTGTATCAAACTGAATTGGAGGAGCTATAAACATTTTGGAAGCGTTCCTTTTAGCAACTTAGAATGAAGAAAACAAAATAATTTTTACATTAATAGGAAAATTTAAAAGAAGTTAACAATAACTTGAAATCTTTAAATTCTGGCAACAGTGAAGTTGAATTTCTCTAAAAAGTCGAATCTTCGCCTGGTAGCAAGGGCTGAGGATAATGATAATAATGATAATAGTAGTAGTGATAATGGTATAGTGATAATATTGAAGATGGTGATAATAATAGTAAAACTATTAAAAAAGTTAAAATATAGTGAATTTTGTGTGAAATATAGTGTATAGAATAATAATAAAATAATAATAATAATAATAATAATAATAATAAATAATAATAATAATATAATAAAAATAATAAATAATAATAATAATAATAATAATAATAATAATAATAATAATAATAATAATAATAATAATAATAATAATAATAATAATAATAATAATAATAATAATAATAATAATAATAATAATAATAATAATAATAATAATAATAATAATAATTATTGTTATTATTATTATTATAATAGTGATATTTATATCTGTAGATATATGTTTTGTGCATGTATATGTATTTATGTATGATATGTGTATGTATTTATGTATAATTTCATATTTATTTATAAAAAAGGCCCGGTAGCTCAGTGGTATAGCACTAGACAAACAAAGCGAGGGTCCCAGTTTCGTAACTGGACGGGTGGGACTGCAGTGTTTCTTTCAGGCATACCTCCGGGGGGGCTTTGCCCCCCCGGAGACAGTCGAGTGCCCCCCCGGAGAAAATCGAGCATGAATTAATTTTTGCCGTAAATTACAAAATAAAGCAAATAAACATAAAAAGTATGTTTAAATCTATATTATCTAGCGATAAATAATAAAATCAGCCAGAATGCATGGAAACATGCTAGATATGGCCATAAAATAGCAAAGTTGTTAATTCTGACTTCTGAGAAAATGGCTATTGCTATAGAAATTTCTTTCGGAAAAGGTCCTATTAGTTAAGGAGTGGCTTAGTTAATATATATTTATTAGTGTTTATTTTTCTCATGATCTCATATATATATATATATAAAGCAAAAATATAAGATCTTATAATACTTATACAGATATATATATATATTAATATATATATATATATATATATATATATATTAATATATATATATTATATATATAATATATATATATATATATATATGTGTGTGTGTTGTGTGGGTGTGCTGTGTCTGCTCTGTGTGTGTTGTGGCTATCTTTTTTTTAACTTTCATAGGTACCTCTTCTCTTTTCGGGATCATGAGGAAAGCAATAGTCTCTTATTTCAGTAGCGCAGCAGCAGGACCTAGTAAAAAACTGAAAGAGGAAACGCCGCAAACGTATCAATTTTCACAAATTAAACCTACTGATTTAAAGAATGTTGAAAATAAATGTGCAGGATCATCCAGCTCACATTACGCCAAATTGTCTGACAAACAACGCTACTACAATAAACAATGGGAACAGAAATATAGTTGGTTGGCAAACAGGAAGAAAAAGGAGGCGCATTTTGTAAACTGTGCCAAAATTTCATGAAAAATTATGCAAATGTTCTACAAAAGAAAGGTGGGGTATTCATAACCGTTCCATTTTTAGGAAAAATTTTTAAGAAAAATTTTAGGAAAAAATGGGAAATTATTAAGAAGCATGAACACTCTTCAGCTCACACTATAAGTGTAGAAATGGAAAACCTCAGGAGACAGGCTATGAAGAAACCGATTCACGCTCAAATTGTTCAACAGAGTGAAAGTGAAAGAGACTTAAATAGGAAAGGTTTAAAAATACTTTTGCGAGGGTTGTATTTTTTGGTAAAGGAAGAAGCAGCTTACACTACTAAATATCAGAGTTTGATTGAAAGTATTTTGGACAAATTGAATGATGATTTTAAAACATGGTGTAAAGATCAGAGTGATAGGTCGAATTACAGCAGCAAGGACACTGCCGGTGAACTTCTGTTATGTATGGGCGAAGTTTTGAAGGATAAATTGAAAAAAAAAAACATTGAAAAACATGTTTAGAGTAGTGGAGGATAAAAATCCCGTAGAAACGTTCTTGTCAATTGTTAAAATACCCAATGGAAAAGCAGAAAGTATTGCAAATGCTATTCATAAAGAGCTGACTGATCTTGATTTAAATTATGACAACATTATTACTTTTGAATTTGATGGTGCTTCTAATATAGCTGGAAAAGTTGGAGGTGTAAGAAAAAGGCTTTCAGAAGAGGCAAACAAAGAAGTTCTCTATATACACTGTAAAACACATATATTGTCCCTGGCAGCAGCCTCCTGCAGGAATAAAAATCAGAAGGTCAAAATTTTTTTTTTATATTTTGAAAGACATTTACAAACTGTTTAGCAAGTCGCCAAAAAAAGAAAATATTTTGCATGATATTCAATCATTAATCAATGATCCAATCCTCAAGATTCCAGAATGCATTGAAGTGAGATGGTTATCTCATTATAAGATAGTGAATGCTGTCTTCAGGAGCTTAAAGTCAATTTTGATGGCTTGTGAAGCATATCCACAAAGAAGGGACAGACCTTGCATCACTTGCAGGGGCATCTTGCTGGAAATCAGAAATGAAAGTTTCCTTGTCACCTGTTATGTAATGAATGAACTCCTTAGTGCACTCTCTTATCTTAGCAATGCTTTGCAAAAGAAGGACTTTAGTATGACCAAAGTCATCCCCTAATTACTGGAACAAAATTGCACCTGCAAAATATTGCAAATCAGTGTGGAGACGTCAATAGTGACTTACAAAAAAAACGTTCGGTGTGAAATAATGGAGGAGTTTGCATCTGAAGTGCGTCTGATTGCTGATGAAGATAAGAAAAATGCATTTAAAGGGATGAAAATATACTGCGAAAGAAAGGTTCAACGACAAATCAATTGATATAATGATATTTGCTAGTCGCTTTGAGACGTTTCAGTCATCAACAAATTTACCGGATATTGAAGTTAGAAAATTTTGTGACAGATTTCCGATGTTTAATGCGGAAGGTGTACTAGCTCACCTGAAATCCTTCATTTTTTATATCAATTCCATGCTCGAAAGCGAAATATTTAAAGCAGATGAAAGCCCATTGTCGAAAATAATGGAAGCGGACGTGGGATATTGCGAGTTACAAAAGCTCTGTGAAATCTTTCTTGTCATTCCTGTAACGATAGCCTCGGTTAAAAGATCGTTCAGTACTATGAACCGAATACTAGTAAGACAAGAAATAGAATGCTGCCAGAAACCTTAATGCATTGTATGATGATAAGCATCGAGGGGTCTGAGAATCCAACTGAGGATTTTCTAAAAAAAACAGTAGACTTGTATGCGACGAAGAAAACTCGTCGTATACGATTCCTTTAAACTTACTTCTTTAATACCCCTAACTTACTAAGTACTAACGTCGGGGATACGGCCTACGAAAGTGTTATATATATATATATATATATATATATATATATATATATATATATATAACAATAGATATATATATATATATATATATATATATATATATATATATATATATAATATATATATATATATTATATATATATATATATATA
>JABUQX010102273.1:32500-37500 GCA_015478945.1 Trachelipus rathkii | reverse complement strand
AAATTTATTCTTTTTATGTTTATAACTTTAAAAAATTTGCATTTTTACATACTCTAAAGCAGTAAATCAGTAAATCAGTAAATCAAACTACCCTCCTACCCTTGTATGATCTATTGATCTATTGATCTATTGATCTATTGATTCATGTCATATTTTGTATAACATAACATAAAAACTTTTATTTATTTTGTTTTGTTTTCTTAAAACATTTTGTTTTTACTAAAAAATTTATTCTTTTTATGTTTATAACTTAAAAAATTTGCATTTTTACATACTCTAAAGCAGTAAATCAGTAAATCAGTTAATCAAACTGTCCTCCATATCCTCCTACCCATCCGTGATCTATTGATCTATTGATCTATTGATCTATTGATCTATTGATCTATTGATTCAAGTCATATTTTTTATAACATAACAAACCTAACATACCATGCACACACACACACACACACACACACACACACACACACACACACACACAAAACATTACGCAATAGTAAAACCTGAAATATTTTTAGGCTTATCTCTTTTTAGGATCCGCCCCCTTTCAGAAAATTTCAACATGAAACATGAAAATGATTTTATGTAAGGGTTAATAAAAATAACTTTATTATTTACATTTTATTATTCAGAATATTTGTACATGGAAAAACATTAAACATTATACATTAGACATAGATAAATATTTATAATATATTAAATGGAGATTAACGTGCCCTTAAACCCATAGGATGCTGTTCGAAAAGAATTTTTGATAGAAAACCGCTTGTCAGCTGTATGTTGCATCATCTTGGTCCCGGATACAATACTAACACCTCCGTATTTTCCGGGTTGAAAAGTTGTAGTAGGAATACTATAGCATAACCCTCCTCTGTTACTCCCGTGTAAATTAGCATTAGGATTCTGTGATTCGTCTATTCGAGCTGCCTTTTTATGAGGTAGGTCATCGTCTCGTGCGTCATCTTCATCGACATTATACAATTGTATTTCATTCATTGCTTTCACTGTAACATCATGGTTTTTGATATCATCATACAATGACTCATCATGGCCTGTACTATTTTCAGAACTATGATGTTACAGTGAAAGCAATGAATGAAATACAATTGTATAATGTCGATGAAGATGACGCACGAGACGATGACCTACCTCATAAAAAGGCAGCTCGAATAGACGAATCACAGAATCCTAATGCTAATTTACACGGGAGTAACAGAGGAGGGTTATGCTATAGTATTCCTACTACAACTTTTCAACCCGGAAAATACGGAGGTGTTAGTATTGTATCCGGGACCAAGATGATGCAACATACAGCTGACAAGCGGTTTTCTATCAAAAATTCTTTTCGAACAGCATCCTATGGGTTTAAGGGCACGTTAATCTCCATTTAATATATTATAAATATTTATCTATGTCTAATGTATAATGTTTAATGTTTTTCCATGTACAAATATTCTGAATAATAAAATGTAAATAATAAAGTTATTTTTATTAACCCTTACATAAAATCATTTTCATGTTTCATGTTGAAATTTTCTGAAAGGGGGCGGATCCTAAAAAGAGATAAGCCTAAAAATATTTCAGGTTTTACTATTGCGTTGTGGGGATTATGACCTAGTCCCAGGTAGCTGGGCTAATAAGTGTGTATGTGTGTGGTGTGAAGCCTTGTGTGTGTGCATGTATGTTAGGTTTGTTATGTTATAAAAAATATGACTTGAATCAATAGATCAATAGATCAATAGATCAATAGATCAATAGATCAATAGATCACGGATGGGTAGGAGGATATGTGAGGACAGTTTGATAACTGATTTAACTGGAATTTACTGCTTTAGAGTGATGTAAAAATGCAAATTTTTAAGTTATAAACATAAAAAGAATAATTTTTTTTGTAAAAACAAAATGTTTAAAGAAAACAAAACAAAAATAAATAAAAGTTTTTATGTTATGTTATACAAAATATGACATGAATCAATAGATCAATAGATCAATAGATCAATAGATCATAGAAGGGTAGGAGGGTAGTTTGATTTACTGATTTACTGATTTACTGCTTTAAGGTATGTAAACAGCAAATTTTTTAAGTTATAAACATAAAAAAGAATAAATTTTTTAGTAAAAACCCAAGTGATTAACGCAAGATTTTAAAAACAAATTAAAAGTTTTAATTGTTATGTTATACAAAATATGACATGAATCAAAGATCAATAGATCAATTAGATCATACAAGGGTAGGAGGGTTAGTTTGATTTTACTGATTTACTGATTTACTGCTTTAGAGTATGTAAAAATGCAATTTTTTTTAAAGTTATAAACATAAAAAGAATAATTTTTTTTAGTAAAAACAAAATGTTTTAAGAAACAAAACAAAAATAAATAAAAGTTTTAGTGTTATGTTATACAAAATATGACATGAATCAATAGATCAATAGATCAATAGATCAATAGATCACGGATGGGTAAGAGGTAGAGTGGGTGGTTTGATTAACTGAGTTAGTAATTTATTGTTTAGGGTTTCCAATCCCCGTATTTTTTTATGTTATACAAATTATGACATGAATCAATAGATCAATAGATCAATTAGATCAATAGATCATGGAAGGTTAGGAGGCGTGGCTGGAGGTAGTTTGATTTACTGATTTACTGATTTACTGCTTTACTGATTTACTGATTTACTGCTTTACTGATTTACTGATTTACTGCTTTACTGATTTACTGATTTACTGCTTTAGGGTATGTAAAACATAACAATTTAATAAAAAAAATATGACTTGAATCAATAGATCTATAGATCAATAGATCAATAGATCAATAGATCATGGAAGGGTAGGAGGGTGAGGTGGGTGGGTTGATTAACTGATTTACTGATTTATTGCTTTAGGGTATGTAAAAGGCAAATTTTTTTAGGCTATAAAATAAAAGAATAAAATTTTTTAGTAAAAAAACAAAAAAGTTTTAAACAAAAAAAAAAAAAAAAAAAAAAATTGAAAAATAAAGTTCGAAAAATAAATTAAATAAAAAATTTTTAAAAATTAAAATAAAAAAAATTAAACATAAAGTATAAATGTAAAATAAAAACTTATATAAAAAAAAAAAGTTAGAAAAAAAAAAAAAAAAAAAAAAAAAAATTAAAAAAACACAAAGTATAAATGTAAAATAAAACTTGTAAAAAAAATAGTTAGAAAAATAAATTTAAATAAAAAAAAAATTAAAATAAAAAAAATTAAACACAAAGTTTAAATGTAAAATAAAAACTTATAAAAAAAAAAATAAAGAAAAAAAAATGAATAAAAATTAAAATAAAAAAAATAAACACAAAGTATAAATGTAAAATAAAACTTGTAAAAAAAAATAGTTAGAAAAATAAATTTAAATAAAAAAAAAAAAATTAAAATAAAAAAAAAAACACAAAGTTTAAATGTAAAAAAAAACTTATAAAAAAAAAAAAAAAAAAAAAAAAAAAAAAAAAAAAAAAAAAAAAAAAAAAATTATATTAGTTAACGTTTATAAAAAGAAAATGAGATTTGAAAATATAAATGTCAGTCTTCAACATTTAGAAAAACGGGTTATCTTTGCAAGATGCAATGCAATTGACGACATGTACATGTTAGAACAGAAGCAGTTATGTGAACAGTTATGTGCTATTGTATTATTAAACGCATGTTTACTAACTCGGCACCGCACCGGCTCCAGCACCGGTGCCGGTACCAACTCTGTCTCTCAGACTCTTTCCTTCATCCTTACTTCTTCCTCCTTCTTCCTTTCTTCTTCTGTTTTGCATTCCATGCATTTTTTTTCAGTCGGGACCCCCCTCCGTTGGGGGTCCCAGACACCCTTTACGGACTTATAACCGTCATTTTCGAGATCTACAGGTTCAATAACATATATTTTGATGTAAATATGGGACTAAACGAATATTTATTAACTTAGCACCGCACCGGCTCCAGCACCGGTGCCGATGCCAACTCCGACTCCTCTGACTCAGACTCCTTCTCCAACTCTTTCCTTCTCTGACTCCTCCTTCCTCCATCCTTCCTCCTTTTTCCGCCATCTTCCTTTCTTCTTCCTCTGTTTTGCATTCCATGCATTTCTTCTTTTTTCAGGAAGGGACCCCCCTCCGGGGGGGTCCCTGGAACCCGAAGCCAAATCCGACTCAGAATCCTTTTCCAACTCGAATCCTCTACCAGCCTCCAATTTCAGGCCTTCTACGACAATTTTATTTTTTAGGGGCTGCGCCCCCCTTAAGGGGGTGACGCTGGGGTACGTAAGCCTGTGCGGCGCGGGGGCATATACAGTTATAATATATATTTATTTATTTATTTATTTATTTATTTTTTATTTATTATTTATTATTTATTAATTAATTAATTAATTTATTAATTAATTAATTTAATTAATTTATTAATTATTTATTTATTTATTTTAATTTTTTTAATTAATTTATTCATTTTTATTGTTTCGAAAAAAACCTGCGGTTTTTTTCGTCGGTCGAAGGGCGGTAATTACCCTTCCGGGCGGTCGATCGTTTACTTCCGGTTTTACTTCCGGCCTCCAATATGTACGCCTTAGAGGTGTGGGGCGATATACATATATAATATATATATATATATATATATATATATATATATATATATATATATATATATATATAATAATAGATATAAATATATATATATATATATATATATATAATATAGATATATATATATATATATTTGTATATTATATATGTGTGTAACTAAAAACCAATACCTTTTATTAAAATTATTTTCTTTACAATTTTTTTATGTAATTAATTAAAAAAAAAATATATCTGAACTGAAAAATGAGAAATTATTTTTTTCAGTTTTTTTAAAAGGGAGATTTTTTTAATCCGTTTCTTGCCAGATTATTTCATCATTACAAACTTTTCTGTTGTTTTTTTGTTTTTTGTTCTAAAATTACAGATAATAGAATAAGGAGGCAAATCTAATTTAAAAATTCTCGCTAAAACGCACACA
>JABUQX010102273.1:17500-20000 GCA_015478945.1 Trachelipus rathkii | reverse complement strand
TGATCTATTGATCTATTGATCTATTGATCTATTGATTCAAGTCATATTTTGTATAACATAACACAAAAACTTTTATTTATTTTGTTTTGTTTCTTTAAACATTATGTTTTTACTATAAAATTTATTTATTTTGTTTTATTTTCTTTTAAATATTTTGTTTTTACTAAAATTTTATTCTTTTTATGTTTATAACTTAAAAAAATTTGCATATTTACATACCTTAAAGCAGTAAATCAGTAAATCAGTAAATCAAACTGCCCTCCATACCCTCCTACTCTTCCATGATCTATTGATCTATTGATCTATTGATCTATTGATTCAAGTCATATTTTGTATAACATAACACAAAAACTTTTATTTATTTTGTTTTGTTTCTTTAAACATTTTGTTTTTACTATAAAAATTTATTTATTTTGTTTAATTTGTTTTAAATATTTTGTTTTTACTAAAAATTTTATTCTTTTTATGTTTATAACTTAAAAAAATTTGCATATTTACATAACTTAAAGCAGTAAATCAGTAAATCAAACTGCCCTCCATACCCTCCTACCCTTCCATGATCTATTGATCTATTGATCTATTGATTCAAGTCATATTTTGTATAACATAACACAAAAACTTTTATTTATTTTGTTTTGTTTCTTTAAACATTTTGTTTTTACTATAAAAATTTATTTATATTTGTTTAATTTGTTTTAAATATTTTGTTTTTACTAAAAAATTTATTCTTTTTATATTTATAACTTAAAAAAATTTGCATATTTACATATCTTAAAGCAGTAAATCAGTAAATCAGTAAATCAAACTGTCCTCCATACCCTCCTACCCTTCCATGATCTATTGATCTATTGATCTATTGATCTATTGATTCAAGTCATATTTTGTGTAACATAACACAAAAACTTTTATTTATTTTGTTTTGTTTCTTTAAACATTTTGTTTTTACTATAAAAATTTATTTATATTTGTTTAATTTGTTTTAAATATTTTGTTTTTACTAAAAAATTTATTCTTTTTATGTTTATAACTTAAAAAAATTCGCATATTTACATACCTTAAAGCAGTAAATCAGTAAATCAGTAAATCAAACTGACCTCCATACCCTCCTACCCTTTCATGATCTACTGATCTATTGATCTATTGATCTATTGATCTATTGATTCAAGTCATATTTTGTGTAACATATCACAAAAACTTTTATTTATTTGTTTTGTTTCTTTAAATATTTTGTTTTAACTAAAAAATTTATTCTTTTTATGTTTATAACGTAAAAAAAATTTGTATTTTACATACCCTAAAGCAGTAAATCAGTAAATCAAACTACCCTCATGCCATCCCTCCTATCATCCGTGATCTATTGATCTATTGATCTATTGATCTATTGATTCAAGTCATATATTGTATAACATAACACAAAAACTTTTATTTATTTTTGTTTTGTTTCTTTACACATTTTGTTTTTACTAAAAAATTTATTCTTTTTATGTTTATAACTTAAAAAAATTTGTGTTTTACATACCCTAAAGCAGTAAATCAGTAAATCAGTAAATCATACTACCCTCCATCCACCCTCCTATCCATCAGTGATCTATCGATCTATTGAACTATTGATCTATTGATTCAAGTCATATTATGGATATCATTTTGTATAAATATGAAATATGGCATGAAAATAAGTTCGCTGAATAAAATTTTTATTTATTTGCAAATTTTATTACATTACTATTTTTGTTAAAAATTATTTTGTTTAAAAACTTTTTTATTTATTTATTAAATTATTTTGTTTTTAAACTTTTTTATTTATTTATTTTTAATTTTATTTATTAAATTATTTTGTTTTAATACTTTTTTATTTTAATTTTATTTATTTAAAATATTTTGTTTTAAACTTTTTTTTTTAAATTTTATTAATTTTTAGTTTTATTGATTTAAAAATATATATTTTTAATTTTTTTATTTATTTTTGTTTTATTTGTTTAAAATATTTTGCTTTTACCAAAATTAACATTCATTTTATGCTTATTACGTAAAAATTTACGTTTATTGACCAAATACCAATAAATCAGTAAATCAGTAAATCAGTAAAGCAATTCATCTATACCACTCCTCCCATCCAACCATGATCTATTGATCTATTGATTCGAGTAACATTTAGGTAGTAATTTTGCATAGACGTAGCATAAATATCATAACTTAGACTATCTTTCATACTGTTCAACGAATAAATGCCATCATTTCAAAAGTTTTAGCTTCAATAAAGTTGGCATATCATATACTAAACAAAGAATATAATGTACAACAGCAAACCTAGCATACCTTACATAGGGATAAACTGCAAAGATAACAAAGCTAACTCCTTAACAACAGTAAAGTATTTACAAAAGTAGCCTATTCACATTTTTTTCAAACATATCAATGTTAATTTTATATTATCATAGTAAATATTTAACAAAATTAATAAAAATTATCGTAACCTAAGCTAATTAACATACTGAAATGT
>JABUQX010102273.1:12500-15000 GCA_015478945.1 Trachelipus rathkii | reverse complement strand
ATTACTATTTATTTTATCTTTGGTATGTAGGTAGCTTTGCTAATGTTACCAGTTTATTCATACGTAAGGTATGTTAGGTTTGATGCTTTACATTATGTTCTTAGCTCAGATTATGTTATGTTAGCTTTATTGATGTGAAAACTTTGATATGTCAGACTTTGTTCACATTTCAGTATGTTAATTAGCTTAGGTTACGATAATTTTTATTAATTTTGTTAAATATTTACTATGATAATATAAAATTAACATTGATATGTTTGAAAAAAATGTGAATAGGCTACTTTTGTAAATACTTTACTGTTGTTAAGGAGTTAGCTTTGTTATGTTTGCAGTTTATCCCTATGTAAGGTATGCTAGGTTTGCTGTTGTACATTATATTCTTTGTTTAGTATATGATATGCCAACTTTATTGAAGCTAAAACTTTTGAAATGATGGCATTTATTCGTTGAACAGTATGAAAGATAGTCTAAGTTATGATATTTATGCTACGTCTATGCAAAATTACTACCTAAATGTTACTCGAATCAATAGATCAATAGATCATGGTTGGATGGGAGGAGTGGTATAGATGAATTGCTTTACTGATTTACTGATTTACTGATTTATTGGTATTTGGTCAATAAACGTAAATTTTTACGTAATAAGCATAAAATGAATGTTAATTTTGGTAAAAGCAAAATATTTTAAACAAATAAAACAAAAATAAATAAAAAAATTAAAAATATATATTTTTAAATCAATAAAACTAAAAATTAATAAAATTTAAAAAAAAAAGTTTAAAACAAAATATTTTAAATAAATAAAATTAAAATAAAAAAGTATTAAAACAAAATAATTTAATAAATAAAATTAAAAATAAATAAATAAAAAAGTTTAAAAACAAAATAATTTAATAAATAAATAAAAAGTTTTTAAACAAAATAATTTTTTAACAAAAATAGTAATGTAATAAAATTTGCAAATAAATAAAAATTTTATTCAGCGAACTTATTTTCATGCCATATTTCATATTTATACAAAATGATATCCATAATATGACTTGAATCAATAGATCAATAGTTCAATAGATCGATAGATCACTGATGGATAGGAGGGTGGATGGAGGGTAGTATGATTTACAGATTTACTGATTTACTGCTTTAGGGTATGTAAAAATGCAAAAATTTTTAAGTCATAAACATAAAAAGAATAGATTTTTTAGTAAAAACAAAATATTTAAAGAAACAAAACAAATAAATAAGTTTTGTGTTATGTTATACAAAATATGACTTGAATCAATAGATCAATAGATCAATAGATCAATAGATCAATAGATCACGGATGATAGGGGGGATGGCATGTGGGTAGTTTGATTTACTGATTTACTTTAGGGTATGTAAAATATACTTACGTTATAAACATAAAAAAAAAATAAATTTTTAGTTAAAACAAAATATTTAAAGAAACAAAACAAATAAATAAAAGTTTTGTATATGTTACACAAAATATGACTTGATCAATAGATCAATAGTCAATAGATCAATAGATCGACAGATCATGGTAGGAGGTGTGAAGGCTCGAGATTTGTTTACTGACTTACTGATTTGCTGCTGAAAGTAATGAAATATGCTGGGCCTGAAGTTATAAACATAAAAGAATAAATTTAAACAAAATATTTAAAACAAATTAAATAAAATATAAATATTTATAAAAAGTAAAAAAACAAATGTTTAAAGGAACAAGACAAAATAAATAAAGTTTGTGACCATGAGTCCACAAAAGTGACTTGAATCAATAGATCAATAGATCCAATAGATCAATAGATCATGGAGGGTGGGGCGAGACATTTACTTTGTTTACTGTTTCGATATGTAAATATACCTTTAGATTATAAATATAAAAGAATAAACTGAAGCAAAGCAAAATATTTAAAACAGTAACAAACTCTCAAATCAAATTTTTATAGTAAAGCTATAATGTTTAAAGAGCAAAACAAAATAAATAAAGGCTTTTTGTGACATGTTGCTCTCAGAAATCGACCCAGTCAATAGTCAATGATCCAATAGATCATGGAAGAGTGGGAGACATGGAGAACATTTGTTCTTTGTTTATATTTACTGCTTTTAGGTTAATGTGAAATAATGTAAGATTTTACAGGTTATAAACATAAAGAAAGAATGAATTTTTAATAAACTCAATGTTGGTGCAAACAAAATGAAATAAATATGAAGGTAATATAAAACAATGAGAAAACCAAATAAAGTTTTGATATTATGTTCCCATACAAACTCTTGACTTAGTCAATAGATCAATGTAATAATGGATCAATCGACTGTTCCCTGTTACTGATCAAGTGTAGTAAAATGTTAATGAAAATATCTTTTAATAAGTAAAGAAATAAGTAAGCAGGAATTTACATATGTGTACTGTAATGTGATGTGATCCCAATGTGACAGTGATCTTGGAGAGGGTGAGCATGTGTTTGGTGCATAAGTAAAATTTTATTAGTAAAATGTGTGG
>JABUQX010102273.1:0-7500 GCA_015478945.1 Trachelipus rathkii | reverse complement strand
CTCCTACTCTCACTTACTCTCCCCAAACTCTCCTACTCTCACTAGCTCTCTTCAAACTCTCCTACTCTCACTAACTCTCCAAACTCTCCTACTCTCACTAGCTCTCTTCAGACTCTCCTACTCTCACTAACTCTCTCCAATCCTCTCCTCCTATAACTTCTTCACTCTCCTACTCTCACTAACTCTCCAATCTTTCTACTCTCACTAACTGACTCTCCTACTCTCACTATCTCTCAAACTCTCTCTCCTCTCTCACCAACACTCCTACTCTCACTAGCTCTCTTCAGACTCTCCTACTCTCACCAATTCTCTCCAAACTCTCCTACTCTCATAACTCTCCAAACTCTCCTCTCTAACTAACTCCTTTTAATCTCTCCTTCTCTCACTAATGTCTCACTCTGCTACTCTCACTAACTCTCCAAACTCTCCTACTCTCACTAACTCTCTCCAAACTCTCCTACTCTCATTAACTCTCTCCAATTCTCCTACTCTCACTAACTCTCAGTCTCTCTCCTCTCTCACTAACTCTATCCAAACTCTCCTACTCTCTCACTAATGTCTCAAACTCTCCTACTCTCCACTAACCTCTCCAATCTCTCCTACTCTCAATAACTCTCTCCAAACTCTCCTACCCTCGCTAACTCTCTCCAAACTCTCCTACTCTCACTAACTCTCTCCAACTCTCCTACTCTCAATAACTCTCTCCAACTTTCCTACTCTCACTAACTCTCTCCAATCTCTCCTATTCTCACTAACTCTCTCCAAACTCTCCTACTCTCGCTAACTCTATCCAAACTCTCCTACCCTCCTACTCTCAACTCTCTCCTCTCACTAACTCTCCAATCTCACCTCTCACCAACTCTCTCCAAACTCTCCTACTCTCACTAACTCTCTCCAAACTCTCCTACTCCTGCTCTCTCCAACTCTCCCTATATAATAACTCTACTCCAACTTTCCTACTCTCACTAATATAAATCTCTCTCTCACTGCTCTCTCCAATTCTCTACTCTGCTAAATCTCTCAAACTCTCCTACTCTCACTATCTCTCTCCAAACTCTCCTACTCTCACTAACTCTCTCCAATCTCTTTCTCGCTCTCGAACTGTTGCATCCCTTTCCTTGTACTATCGCTATTACCATGGACACAACTCTTTTGAACTCCCTAGTCGAATCCCTCCTCCTTTGAGAAGAGTTCGAGTAACTCGTCTTTCAACACGGTCTCATCCTTTCTCTGTCCAACCTTCTGACTCCAGACTTAACCGCTATGCTCAATCTAAAAAGCGCTCCAAGCGATTTGCACACTCTCAAACAACGTGTATTGGGTTGGCCTCTTTTATTTGACCTTAGATTCTGGTTGTGCCAAACTAGTTCTCCGCCCTTTCCCCACTGGAGGAGATATATATATATATATATATATATATATATATATATATATATATATATATATATATATATATAATATATATATATATATATATATATATATATATATATATATATATATATATATAGAGAGAGAGAGAGAGGTGGAATCCTTTGCTTGCTTAGCATGTCTGCTTAAGCGAAAAATAAGAGAAAATTATATATAAAAAAAAACTAAAAAGAATTAATTGTAACGTGAATATATATATATATATATATATATATATATATATATATATATATATATATATATATATATATATATATATATATATATATTCACGTTACATTTCTTTTTGTTTTAAAATATGAATTGATTAGTAGCATTTGTTTTATTTCATTCTTGATTTCTATTTTCTAATTTTTTTTTTTTTAACTTAGATTATTACAATGGGTGACATATTGATTTCAAAAATGTATTTATTTCAGAAATATTGCAGAAACTTATGTACTTTTATTATAATAATAATAATAATAATAATAATAATAATAATAATAATAATAATAATAATAATAATAATAATAATAATAATAATTATATTTATTATTATTGTGTGTGTGTGTGTGTGTGTGTGTGTGTGTCAATATGTATGTATTATTATTATTATTATTATTATTATTATTATTATTTTTTTCCTATTAAGAGAAGTTTTGTTGTTAATATTCATTGAGTCGATAGATTTTTTTTTGTAATTAATTAAAAATTTCTTTGATTTTATTAAATCTTAATTAACATAAAATTATCATAAATTTTTTTTTTCCATTCTCAATAAGTTAAAAAGCTCTCCATATATATATATATATATATATATATATATATATATATATATATATATATATATATATATATATATATATATATATATATATATATATATATATATATATATATATATATATATATATATACACACGGAACAACTATATATGTGTGTGTGTGTGTGTGTGTGTGTGTGTGTGTGTGTGTGTGTGTGTGTGTGTGTGAGAAAGGAGCATTTTTATGGCTTCTTTTCAAATTATGTTTCATATGAAATGCTTTAGAAGGGATGCACTTTTCTCAGCATACTGAACTGACGTGGCATTCATGTACATTTTTTAGTTTATTTAATTTCCTGCGTGTACCTTGGTGGAGTCACATGTTGAATTTCTGTGAAAGATTTGAACGAATGAACGTGATATATCTTGTTCAATTATCATCTACTTTTAAAATGTTATATATCACGAAGCTTTGGAAAACAAGCTGTCTCAAAGAGTTCTCCGATCACCTCCTTATGTCTGTAATATAGACATAATAAGTTGTCTGTAATACAGACATATGATACAGACTCTGTATCCTATTCTATCTCAAGATTTCTCCATGAAAAACCCTCGTCTACCACGAGGAAACGTTTTTGACTTGCGGTCGTACTTCTTTGTTTGATTTGCCTTAGATTAATTGTTTACTCGGCAGGAGGAATCTCTCTGAGTGCACAGATTGTTTTTTTTTTTTTTTTTTTTTTTCATTGACGTTTGCCCTTTTCAAGGGGAACTTTTCTGAGTGTTTACCTGGGATCCGAACTAGGATTCCAGCCCGCGCCTGCGACTCCGTCCCAGCTCTACCGTTGAGCCACGGTATAACTAAGGTTTTCTCATGGCATGGAAAATGCATTTCATTATTTTTCAAGTCAACTTAAACTCCTAGATTTTGACTTAACTCTGCATGCCATAGTTGCTATTCGCCTTCAGGAATTCTGACCTTCTTCAAGATCAAGAATCACATTCAACTTTTATTTCATCTCAGAATTGTGGTGAAATTATTCTAGATAAAGCTAAGACTCTTTTATCAATTGAAAATGCAGTACTTTTTCTGGTCTTTCTTCTTCACATTCTTTCTGGCACTTTGTGTAATGCCAATTCCATCTTTGCTTTTCCTCTTATTTCATCAGACGGCACCTTTACAGTGTTTCCTTTTATCAAAGCTAAACTCTTCGATCATGTACAGCTGAAGAAATTAGTTCCTGAACAGTTTTCTTTTCAAATATTTTAATCATATGAAATTATGTTTGCAACCATGATGCAAACTATAGTGTTCCATTGACAGCGTGACGTGCTAGGTAAGCTTTATTCTTTATTTTTCATGGCAATACAATAGTTTGCATCATGGTTGCAAACATAAATTCAAATGATTAAAATGTTTGAAAAGAAAACTGTTCATGAACTAATTTCTCCAGCGGTACCTTCGATCGGCTATTCTTTCTTTCCCATCTCCCTCCCTCCAACTCATTTTTGTCTATTGATTTCAAAACTTCCGTCTTTCGTTATCTAAACCTCTCTTTGAATTCTTTCACTGTCGTTCTATAACATCTGCTGTGGACTGCCACCGTTCTGCTTTAGCTCGATCAATAGTGATGTTCTTCAGGATTCTGTTCTATTTAAACTCTTTTACTCCTTTCATCAATGACCAACTCTCTATCACTTCATGACTTATGCACTCTTGTGCCTACGACTCACCCTTCATTACTCCTTATATTTTGAAAGACGTCCCAGGCAACTGTGATTAAATGATACTTGGAGGGTGACCTTTCTCGAATTTCTAATTTGGGCAGAGAAAACTTTGTTGATTTTGGTGAATCAAAAACTCAGTTCCATCATTTTTCTACTCAACATAATTTTAAGGACGACTATGATATCTTCTCCCAAACCACACAACTGTAACCATTTTCTGTCCTTAATATTCTTAGTGATTCTTTTTCTCGTGATCTTCCTTGGAAGAATCTCATTATTTCTCATGCTAAACAAGTTCCTAAGAGGTTGAGCGCTCTCAAGTACCTTACCTTCAGAATTGCTTTGGACTCTAGTCGAATGACATCTGAGGAGAGAGAGAGAGAGAGAGAGAGAGAGAGAGAGAGAGAGAGAGAGAGAGAGAGAGAGAGAGAGAGAGAGAGAGAGAGAAAGTCGGTAAGAACAGAGATTATTTATTCAATACCTAATAAACAAAACTTTGTACAACTTAACTAATAATTTTATATAAAAAATAAACATTACATAATCACATAATACAAATAGTCATATTAACAAAGTTATAAATATATACATGTTTAGTTTTCTAGTGAATATATTTTTACTACGTAATTTAAGGTTTGGACTATTATGTTTTCATTTCTCGCGTTTTAAATCAACCAGCAGCATATACAAATTTTAAGCGCTTTTAAAATATATTCAAATCATAGTTTAATATTCATACAAAATTTTAACATTATTTTTATAACTACTTCACTATATTTTGTTCTAAAACGGTTTACCCAGTCATCAATTAATTTTAAATACTAAATTTACTTTATTATCACTTAAAATGCTATGCCTGGGTTTCTTCTAGACACTGAAATGTTTCCCTATTAGTGAATTGAAAATGACCGTATGTGAGGCAATCATCATCCGTTTGACAAAACCCATTTGAAGACGAATCATCACCCCGATCAGGAACTATCTGGCGGTGATATATCAGATTAGAGGAACTATCTGAGAAGGCGAAAAGAGTAAGGCAGCTTCAAACAACCAATCGAAATGAAATCCATCCGTCCATATGGAGTTGTATCTTGTGCATCGATCATCGTTGAAGAACCTTGTAATGATCAAGAATAAGGTGCTTCGAGATCCGAATAGTCGATTAGAGGAAAACATGGAAACAGGTTTGAAATGAAATAATGTGTGGTGAAGCTGAAGATGAGAAGATAGCTGTCAGAAATCAGTTCTTTACACATGTGAGCCATAAATTTTCAGTGATCGTTGTAGAATCTGTTTTAGGTGCTTGAGGAAGTTCTAAAGAACAAAAAGGTGTTTTTTCGGTTACTGCTTGAAAAGGAGAGAATCCAAAGTCATGAAGAATGCAGCGAAGACTCAGCATGATGACTGGAAGGGAGAGTAACCAGCTTTGTTGTCTCGCCATGATAGCACTTTTCAGCGATCGATGAAAAATTTCGATTCGGCCATTTGCTGAAGGGTGGTAAGCGCTTGTCCGGAGTTTATGAAATCCAATCAAATTTGATAGCTTGGTGAAAAATTCTCCTTCAAAATGTAGTCATCTATCTGAGATTGCGTAGAGAGGAATTTTCAAATCTTGATATTCATTCATTGATGGCAAATACGACAGATTTTGAAGTCGTATTCACTTGAGGAATTGGTTCTGTCCACTTAGTGTTCTTGTAGATGCAGGTGAGAAGATATCTGAGGACTAGAGCTGAAGTATCGGTAAATGAAGATGGAGGTAATGGTCCCACGATGTTGATATGTACTGTTTCAAAACCCTGTGACGGAATTTCCATGGTAGCAATAGGTGGTTTCGTATGGTACTGAATTTTTGAAAGTTGGCACTGTTGCCAAGAACGAGCCCAAATTGCGATGTCACGATCCATGTTAGGCCAGAAATACCTAGTCTTTATAAGACGCAGAGAAGCCTTAACTCCAGGATGAGACATCTGATGAAAATTGTTGAAGATCTGTTCACGACAAGGTTTTGGCAAAAATGGTCGTGGAAAAGCTGATGAAGTATCACACCATACTTGAAGATTATCTTGTAGAAGGTAAGAATGAAGACGAGGCTGAAAAGTGGTAGTTTCTTCATCTGTTGATTGAAGACAAGTGATAGCAGGTAAATCGAAGGCATCTACTGTTACTGAGGATATCTTGGAAAAGCTTTATCATCTGCTCCACTAAGGTAGGTCATTGAAGAGACATATTCTGTTAAGACAGAAAGATGACGTTGTTGCCGATCACTTTTTGCTTGATTCCTACTGTAGAAAGCTGAAACGAGAGGTTTGTGATCAGTGCACAAGATGAAATTTTTTCCTTTCAACATATGCTTGAAATGAAGAACAGAAGAGTAGGCTGATAGAAGTTCTCTGTCGAAATCTGAGTATTTGCGTTGCTGTTCTGATAGCTTTTTGCTGAAGAAATCTATAGGTACTGGCTGTCCATCAACCATCTGATGAAGGGCTGCTCCTATAGAAGTCTGGCTACTATCCGTTACAAGTTGAAAATGGGTTACATCCGGCAAAGAAAATGGAAGAGTTGTGGCGTTTTGAGTTGAATCTTAATTTCAATGAAGGTATCTTCTTCTTTTTTGGTCCATGTAAGAGACATATTTTGGATTGTGTTTTGCTATTTTTGACAAAGGAAAGAAAGGAGTTTTAGATAAAGGGGATAAAGGAAAGGAGTTTTGCAAAACAAGAGATAAAATGGCGGTAGTATCCAATCATTCCCAAGAATCTCCGAAGAGCTGATGAATCTCGAGGAAGAGGGTATTTGGAAATTTCGGAAGTCTTTTCTGAAGATATTCCAAATAGTTGAGAGATGACTTGAAGAATTCACATTTTTCTTTGAAAGTATTTTCTTGAAGAAGCTTGAAAGCTGCCCTGAGATGTTTTACACAGTGTTCTGGACTTGATGAAAAAATTACCAAATCATATAGATATATGTAAACAAACTAAAGGTGTCTAAAAATGGAGTCCATTAGTCTTTAAAAAGTAGGTCCTGCGTTCTTCAAACCAAATTGCAAAAAAGCATATTCAAAAAGGTCAAAAGGAGTTGTTATGACAATCTTTTGAATATTCCCCGGTCGTATTGGAATTTTGTGATATGCCCTCGGAGGGTCTATTTTGATGAAGATTGTTGATCCATGTTGACGTTGTTAGAAACTTTGAATGTGAAAGAGTGGAGATCCACCTATTTTAGTAATAATATTCAAATAGCCACAAGGGCTCCAAGTTCAATGGGTTTTCTTTGGCACCAAATAGAGAGAAGAAGCCCAAGAAGACTTGGAAGGTCTAATGATTCCATTCTTCAAGATAGTGTCGAATTCTGTTTTTGCTGTTTTTAGTTTAGAGAATCACCAGTCTCTATGTAGTGAACAGGTCCTTTAGGATTAAATTTGATGTTGTTCAAGTAGGTTGGCGTCGTTAACAAGAGAAACACCTGAAGCAAAGATGATATATTAGTTTCTTCGATGTTAGCGCTGATATAACACGAAGGAACTTCCTCAGAAGAGACTTTGAGGGGTGCTCGAAGAGAAGTATTTGTAGAGTTTTCTTCCTACAATCGATAT
>JABUQX010102272.1:27500-32213 GCA_015478945.1 Trachelipus rathkii | reverse complement strand
TCATCATTTCAAGTTTGGATTATGGGCAAAAACTCATTTTTGGATTCCACTACGAAACTCTTGATTCCTTTGAATTCTAAAGGGTTTTGTAACCGCCACTTTTATGTATGAAGAAATTCTTCAAATAAAGGACCTAAATTTCAAGCAACTTCGTCTACTACATAATGTAACTCCTTTATGGTATTGATTTCTTTCATCATTTTAAGTTTGAATTATGGGCAGAAATTAACTCATTTTTGGATTTCACTACGAACTCTGATTCCTTTTCGAATTTCTAAATGGTTCTGTGACCTCTCCTTTTATGTATGAAGAAATTTTTCATAATTAAAGGACCTAAATTTCAAGCAACTTCGTCTCTACATATGTCAAGCAATGTTTCTCTCGTCACTACAGCTTTGAAAACTATTTACCGTGCGCTTTGATCAAAATCATGGATACAATAGAAAACGCCTATACTGGATCTTTCCCTTGGATTCAACGGCTTCGATCGATGTGGCTATTTAACTGTGAATAACTTCAATTTGTTTCTATCAATATTATGTGATGGAACATTTTTGTATTTTTATCATTTAAATGTTTTTATGTTTTGTTTATATCTAACGGATATAACCAAATATGCTTGTGTTTAAATGCACCTTTTATTTTCTGTATATATAACATTATTGTATTTTTATGTATTCAATATTTGTATATGTTTAGATCTTCGGATGTACCAGTTATGCTCATATTTGAATATTCATTACATTTCACGTATACTATTTTTGCCTTCAAATGTTTGTGTGTCTACTTGTGTCTTTGGACATAATTAGATATGCTTGTATTTGAAAGTACTTTAACTTTATGTATTTTAGTTATTATTTCTTGTATAATTATTATAACATACTTTCTCACTCCGTGTTTAGCGCGGGAAGTAATGTAGCACTCCATTATAACTTTGTAAACATTTTAATTTATGTTCGTACTTATGCTAAGATTTGCGCGAGTAAAATTTTAGCATAAGTCGAAATAAAATAATATATAAACCCGTCCTGTTGAGATACTCATCAGTCAGATTAAAAATTCATCAATAAAAAGAGTCAGAAGAAATAGATCTCACTCAAGATACTCTCTCCAGAACTCCTCCAAACTTCAAAACGCAACTTTCGGCAAGGGAGGTAAATTTAAGGAAAGTCCGTGACTACCAATTCGCCTACGAGGAGTATCTCAATAGAAGGGACTTTTGTTAATTCTTTACTATCTGTTAAATAAATTCATCGTTTGAAATATGGATTTTTAAATTACCACCATCATCTTATATAGGGTGCTTGCTCTTAAAAGAAGCCACCAACTTAGCAAGTACTTCCCTATATATATATATATATATATATATATATATATATATATATATATATATATATATATATTATATATATATATATATATATATATATATATATATATTAGGAACTTGTCCTTTAAAAGGATGTTAACCGATATATATTGAACGAACGATGTAATCGATTTTTCGATTATTTCAAGGCAATAGAGCGTCAGAGTTGCCAAAACAGTTTTTTTTTAACTAAAGAATACCACAAGGGTATACCGCACCGATGGCAGGAGTCGTCTCTCGCCTCAGTGGGGACGACGTGGGGGATTTCGCCCCCCCCTCTGTCCCACCGTTGGCTCGCTTAAACTTAAAATGAAAATTAAAAAAAGAATTAACAAATTTTCTGGAGCATGAAAAAAAGCAACTTTTGGCAACTCTTGCGCTCCTTCTATTGGAGTTTTAGCTAACACGTGACACTGCAGGGTTCCACGAGTAGTGTTCGGCGATTTTCGATATCATGTCTTTTTATGTAACATCCTTTTTTAAAGGAGGCAGCTCTATTTATATATATATATATATATATATATATATATATATACTATATATACTTATATATATATATATAATATTAGTATATACTATATATATATATATATATGACCTTTTCTGTTTTACGCTTGGGTCAGTTTTTGAACTTTTATTTGTTTTTTTGTTAATATATTTCTAGTATATGATCCTAACAATCAATTTAAGTGATAACGAACATGATTCAAAAATATATAGGGCCTTTTACATTTTACGAACTCGTCAGTTTTAAGTTTTTTTTTTTTTTAGCTAAAGGAATACCATTTTGAGTTTTAGCTAACACGTGACACTGCAGGGTTTCCACGAGTAGTGTTCGGCGATTTTTCGATATCATGTCTTTTTATGTCATCCTTTTAAAGGAGGAGCTCATATATATATATATATATATAATATTATATATATATATATATATATATTATATATATATAATATATATATATATATAAATATATATATATTATATATATATATATATATTTATATATATATATATATATATATATATATATATATATATATATATATTTTTCTGTTTTCCGCTTGGGTCAGTTTTGAACTTTTATATTTGTTGTTTTTTAATATATTTTAGTTATATGATCCTAACAATCAATTAAGTGATAACGAACATGATTCAAAAATATATAGGACCTTACATTTTACGACTCCGTCAGTTTTAATGTCTTTTTTTTTTTTTTAGCTAAAGGAATACCCAAGGTAAACCGCAAAAATGGCAGGAGTCGGGGTCTCTCAGCCTCTAGGTGGACGACAGGGTAGGACTATTTTCCCCCCTCCGGGGAGGGGCGCGAGGAAACCCCCGCTCTTTTGGTATTTGGGTGTCGCGGGGGGTCCTCCGCCCCTCCCCTACGGGGTATGGAAAACGTTCCCCCCTCTGTCCCGTCGGCTCGAGCCCCCTATTTTTTTTTGTTTTTTGCTTTTGTTTTTTGTTTTTGTTTTACATATTTGTAATAAGCTTTATACGCTGATTCCAAATATGAATTATTTTTTTGTAAGTGTCGTACTTTTCGAGATATCTTTATGAAAAAAATATATATATATGATATATATATATATATTTTTTTTTTTTTTTTTTTTTTTACATTTTTTTGTAATAAGCTTTATACGCTAATTCCAAATATGTAATTGCTTTTCTGTAGGTGTTCTACTTCGAGATATTTCATTTTTACAACAATATTTACAAAAATTGTGAATTTTTAATTCTTATTTAAAAAATACTTCGGAACATTTTGAATCATGTCGTTACACTGAAATTCATTGTTGGTTTATATAGTAGCAATATATTAAAAAAAAAAAACAAAAAAAAATTCAAAACTGACAATTGCATAAAACAGAAAAGTATATATATATATATATACTATATTATATATATATATAAACTATATATATATATATTATAATATATATTTTATATATATATATATATTATATATATACTGCAATTAAACCGCAGTTCAATTTGTATTAGCATAAAAATAACTCCTTAGTGAATCTTCACTTACAGATTAGATCCCGGGCCCTGAGAACAGTTGCAGCGCTGTTACCATCAACCACGACAAAGCTTTGACCTTTACCTTTGACCCGAGTGGCAAGCGGAATGCCGTGGCTGAGGTATCTTGTCCTTGACATAGGCGGTCCTTATTTCCTATTGAATAGAGCACTCTTTCATAGGTTTAAGTCGCGTATCTTTTAGCTTGTCGTGGTTGAGTGGTAACACGCTTGGCATACTGTTCTCGAGGGCCCGGGATCTAATTCCTGGTAAGTGAAGATTCACTCAAGGAGTTATTCCTATTATATATATATATATATATATATATTATATATATATATATAATATAATATATAATATGTATATATAATATATATATATATATATATATATATATATATAAATTGTTTTCAAGAAGCCCTGTAAAAAAAATTCAATTTGAAATATGCGAAGCTCAAATTCGAAAACAGTTTAATGCCTTTTCCATTAGTTTATTAAACTTTCGCTGAAATTTTATTAGATAATTTCATGGGTTTGTATTAATATGTGTTACGAAATATATTTATTTCCTTGCTTGTATCACATCTCAAATTCAATATAAGAGCTTGAAAAAATACATTGTGCATCGTATGTATTTAAAATTTACAATGCATTTGTATTTGACGTTCGATGTATTTAAGGGGAGACTTCATAACTAGACCCCCTACTTTTTGAAGGCAAAATCAAAATTTTCCCATTTTTTTTTTATTATCTAAATTAGTAGAAAAATTCCTCCTGAACATCATGGTGTAATTATTTTTTGGAAATTCTAAATGGTTTTTTAGATACAGAAATTTATTTAGAGAGGTGTCGAACTAAAAAATTCCAATTCCAGTCAAAATTGCAATTCCAGGTTCAGGATCAAAAATGTTTTATTTTTAATAACAGAATTTTGTTTTTTTTTTTTGCAATTTTCAACCCAGGCTCCAGCTTTTACTCGGTAAAATAGGTGAAGTCGAAGTCGGAGCCGGAGCTTGAGCCGGAGCCGGAATCGGAGCCGGAGGTGGATCCTGGGTATAATTTTTATCAAGAACTTTTTTTTAGGTAAAAAATTTGTTACCAAAAGAAGTACTGATCAATTTTCAAATGGTGGAGAAACCTTAGTCGGAAACGGGACCGGAGCCGGAGCCGAAGCTGGAGCCGGAGTCGGAGTCGGAACCGGAGCCGGATTCTGGGTATAATTTTTTTCAATAAATATTTCTTTAGGTGAAAAATTATTACCAAAAAAGGTGACTGAAACAATTTCAAACAGTGTAAAAACCTTAGCCGGAGCCGGTAG
>JABUQX010102272.1:7500-15000 GCA_015478945.1 Trachelipus rathkii | reverse complement strand
AGGTGGGGCCGAGAGGCTCTCTCTTTTTAAGGATAAATAAAATATATTAAAATATGCAAATATCAGTTTATTATATTATTATTATTATTATATATAAATATTATATAGTATATATAATATATATAAATTAATATATATATATAATATATATTAATATATATATATATGTATAATATATATATATATATATAATATAATATATATATAAATTTAATATATATATATATAATATATATATATATATATATTATACATATATATATATATATATATATAAGTAATATAGGTTATATATATCTATTTCTATATAAACTATTATACAGATAGTTAAGCTATCTGTCTTAGTTTACATTAGCTAATATAATTATATATATATTTAATATGTTATATTTATATATTTTATATTTATATATATATATATATATATAATACTAATATTTATATAATATATATATATATATATATATATTATATAGTATATTATATTATTGTAAGCTACCATTTTTTTCCTGATAAGAAAGCCCAAATTTTTTACTCAAGTTGAACATTTTCCGAAAGTTTATTTGGTTAAAAAACTAATTACTTTCATTTAAAGCAATTTTTTCTGATGTTATTTGCAAAAACTCGCGTGTGGGTAACATCGATATAAAACAATAATAATATAAAGCATATATCATATTATATTATATATAGATATATATATATATATAGTATATATTATTATAATATTATATAGATATAAAAAAGTATCTATTATATAATATAAATATTATTGTAAAATATCTGTTAATATACAATAGATAATGAATTATATATATATATATATATATATATTATATATATATTAATATTATATATATAATTATTATTATATAATATATATATATATATATAATAGACATATATATATATATAAATATATTATATATAATATAGTATATATATTATTATATATAATATATTACTATAATATTTATATATATATATATATATATACGTATATATCGTAAATATTATTATATATATATATATATATATCATATATATATATATTATATATAATATATATATATATTATATATATATATATATTAATATATATAATATATATATAATTATATATATTATATATATATATAGAAATATAATATATATATAGTATATAATATATATATATTATATTATAATATATATATATATATATATACTGTAAGGCGAAATAAAACCCGAAATTAAATGCAATTTTTTATTTAATTAACCATACGAATACATAAATAATGAAGAAAACAATATATATACTAATATTATTATATATATAATAATAATATTATATTATAATATATAATAATATATTATATATATATATAGTATATATATATTATTATATATTTATAAAGGTCACCTCGCCGAATAGCATATACATGTACTAAAAAAACTATACAACTTAGAAATAAATACATTTTATTAATCGGCAGACAATTTTACATATGAAATAATAAAAACAAAAAAAAACGAGCTTTTTGAAAAAAACTAAAATTGTTAAAATTTGAAAACTGTATACATATAATTCCCGTTTAAGAGAACACCAGGAGATCGAGTACTTCGAGGGGTGCGCAAAGGTTACAAATGTTGAATTTTCTTTTTTAACTAAAGGATACATCCCGGTAACAAACAAGATGGACAGAGTCGGTTTCTCGGCCCTACAGGGACGACGGGGATGGACCTTCGTCTCCTCCTGTCCCTCCATCGTCTCGAACCTCTTAAAAGGAAATAAAATGAAAAATTAACATTTTCCAGGCTTACAATAATAACAATTTTGGCACTCTTGCTGTTGCAGCTTGCAGAAATGGATGGTTGATGAGCGTTGCTGCGAGGTTAATGAGAGATTTACGATGCCATACAAAGATTTATATAATTATTTATAGGTGTATAAATAAATTCATTAGAATCGAAATAATTTATTTTTTAAGTTTCATCGATGACATTGCTTGCTGAATTAAAATTGTTATTTATTTCCCTGTAGCTGTTCATATTTTTTTATTTACATCATGATGCTTTGCGGCTGGCTAATATATTAAGTATATATATATATATATTATATATATATATATATATATATCTATATATATATACTATATATATATTATATTATATATATATATATATATATTTATATATATATATAAAATAATAATAACATTGATTTATTAAATACTATATAGTATATATATATATAATATATTATATATTATTATTTATATAAATATAATATATATATATATATATATATAATATATATATATATTATATATATATATACTATATATATATATTATATACTGAGAATAATAATATATTAATATATATATATATATATATCATATACTATATATATAGTATATATATATATATATATATATATTATATATAATATATATATATTATTAATAATATATAGTCATTATATATATATATAGGTTATAATTGGTTAAAACTAGCAACTTTGTTAAAACACAAACTGCTCTATCTCATAAAACTACAATAGAATACAGGTGAAAGAATACATTGTTGGAATGCTGTTAAAATTTTTATCGGACAAATGGTAAAAAAAAACAAAAATCAAAAAAATCATATCTCAAAAACTACAATAGCTACAGCGAAAAGGAAAACATTTTTGAATCCTTGTAAAATTTAAGTTAGGAAAATGTAAAGAACAAAAAAAAAATAAATAAAGTAAATAATAAATATTGATATTTTTTTTAAATATCGCAGGAGTATAGTATATTATATAGTATATAATATGAATTATATATTATATACTATATTATATATATATATATATATTATCATTATAAATATATATATATATATATATATAGATATATAGCTATAGTATATATATTATTGTAAAGGTATTGCGCGCAAGTGGGGGCTCGAGCGACGGGAACACAGGGCCGTTTCCCACTACCCGTAGGGGAGGGCGCGGAGGAACCCCGCTCAATCCAAATACAAAAGAGCGGGGAGTATCCGGAGACCTCACCGGAGGGGGGAGTATTAGTCCTACCGCCGTAGTTCCCGACGGCCGAGAGACCCCGCCCTGCATCGTGCGTATAGCCCTGGGGTATCTTAGTTAAAAAAAAAGCAAAATTTTAATAGAATCTATGTTTTTAACGAGTACCAATAAAAGGTCTCTAAAAGGCTCTCTAATCATAGGTTTTACTTGAATAATTATTGACCATGAATCATCTTTATGTGTTAATTACAAATTCCTAATATAAAACTTTTCCAGGTTCAAAAAATGTTTCCTTATTTGCTGTACTTTGTGTTGTTGAGATATAATATTTTTTTTTAAATTTTTTTTTTTTTTTACTTTTCCGCACTAAAATGTTACCAGAATTCTAACAATGTATTCCTTTTCCCTGATCTATTGTATTTTTGAGATATGAGTTGTAGTTTTAAACAAATTACATCATATATTATATAATATATAAGTATATTTACTCCACGTAGGTAGAAGATATATGGTTATATCTTATAAATATAAATATATATATATATATATATACTATATATATATAATATTAATATAGATATTTTTAGCATATTATATTATAATATATATATAAGAAAAATAATTAGGATTTAATCCAGCTAGGTCTATTGTATGACTTTTTTCCTACTCCTCTTAGAGTTGAACGTGATTGATCTCTGTTTAGTCTCTTTTTTTTCCATCTCAAGCGAAAGATAGTCCAGTGAACTGGTATCTGGTCTAAGAGATATTGGTATATCATCTAGATTCTAGATCATCTAATCTTTGTATATTTAAGATTAAAGTTCTAGGAAAATTAATAGCCTGTAACTCGTGTTTGATACTGGTTCATCCTGTTACAGATGTCTTCTTCTAATCATCTGAGAGATCAGATATTTGGTCTACTATATTTGACCCATAAACTGTTTTACCGTCATTAATGATTTGTCCGAGATCTTTCCATGATGTTTTATTTTTTAAAACATTATTATATAAAGATATACCTGATTTTCTACCTCTTTCAGGTAAGCTTTCTTCCAATATATACTGTATATTTAAAATAGCTTTTGAGACTGCAGAGGCGGGGAAGTTGTTGAAAATTTTACTCGGATGTTGTATTATATTTAATTTTCTCGTATTCTTTGTACGGTAAAACAGCAAAAGGGCTATGACTGAAAAGAGTAATGGTAAGAATGCTCCGCCTCCTTTCTGTAATATTTTCTTTTTATTTTTCAAATTTTTTCATGGTATGGGAGAGTTTTTTAATGGTGTTTCTATAACGCCATGCCTTCATCTTCTGAGATCAATTAAAAGGAATATTTCCTTTTATAAGATTTATTGCCGCTTTCCCAAAATTTCCTAATTCTCGTTCAAGTTAGACCAGCTTAATTTTAATCTGAAGCTTAAGCGGACCAGCGCTTTCCCCAAAAAATTACGACGTCGGTTTTGTTTATGCAAAGTTTAAGAGCTTTATTCTAATTTGTAGCGCGGTTGGCAATCCTGTACACTATAAATAAAAATCAGCTGATAGATCATCTGTGATAATATTATTAGCCTTCAGCTTTCACTTTTCAAAGCCTATTTCTAGATTGCCGTAATTTTTTTTATGAAGGAATATTTTCATCGTTTCTCAAATTCATGTTTCACACAAATATTCGATAATTATGGAAAATAAAATGTCTAATGAAAGCAAAGAGACGGTCATAAATTTTGCTCAACAAGAGCGGTTTGTCTAATGGTGAATCTGCAAGAATATAATTGAAAGCAAAACATTGAAAGGAAAGTATAAGTTTAGAGATGAGAAAAGTTACTTATTGTATGTAGATTAGGGAAATGACCTAGTCAGCCAAACTTTATCAAAAGTACTGATTACCAATAAACAACTATAAATAATAATAAAAAAAAGAATCCATAATAATCCAAAGTTAGTGATGAAGAAGGCTTGTATACAAGTACTTTCACTGATTCTTCAGAAATTTTGTTGATTGCTTATCAGATTCAAAAAGTTTCCAAAGCTTAGGTCCAGAATTTTCTGAAAATAATTTAGAATGGAAGAATACAAAAGTTGGTTCAGATTAAAACTTATGAAAGCAGAAGATATTTAGCATTAATTATAAATTAAAAGGAAAAATATCCCTATTAAAGCTGAGAAAAAAATGTGCCAAAGATTAGCTACATTGGCAGGAAAGAGGATAGAATATGTGGAAAAGAAAAGCAACTGCTTTTAATATAAACGCACAAGGCAGATAGATGAGGATCAAAATAAATTTCAGAGTAGAACCATGAATTGGTTTTAAAACCTTGCAAGAAGAACAGCATTTAAGATGAAAATTGAGCCTGAAGAACATGATGCCAAGATATAATTTTGTAAGAGAATCATAGTGCCTTGAAAACTATAAGAACTCAATAATATATGGATCTTGCCAATTATCCGAAAATGAGTTATATCCATATTGATTGAATGGATCCGAAAACATTTTTATATTTATAAAAGTGAAAATAAAACTTTATTGTAATAAATGAGCTTCACACCTATGAAAATATTTAAAAAAACGAGTCCTAATTATTAAATTAAATCTATGAAACCTAACGTAACTTAACCTAACCAAACTTTTATATATATATATATATATATATATATTATATTATTATATATATATATATATTATTATTATTATATATATATATATATATATATTACATATATATAGAAGATAGTTATATATATATATATATATATTTTTATGATATATATAGATTTATAAAAAAATTTATTAAAAAAAAAAATATCTTATATATATATATATATATATATATATATATATATATATATATATATATATATATATATATATATATATATATATATATATATATATATATATATATATATATATAGTATTTTTATTCTTACTATAATCATAGATCTATATTTATTTTTTATTTCCACCCTGGAGAAGTTATAATATATGATCTGTCATTTTGACAAATTTCGAGGTTCAAAGTGTTACATAATTTTTTGAATAATTATTGCACATTGTTACTTTTATCACAGTTGAATTTAAGTTAAAAACTTTTTATACTTAAGATCTAAAACACCATTACATGAGGTAATTGATAATTAAAACCTATGAACGCATTAGAATAGCTTTCGTCTTTCCAGACCTCTTTCGGTTCAAGCGTTCTTAAAACTAAAATTTATTTAATGAACAATTTTCAAAGCAAATTAGAAATTTCTGGGAACGAACATAGTCCCACTAACTATGGCAGCCAGGCGTTCTGGCAACCAGTGTGCATTCTTATTGTTTTGGTAGTTATAATACTCGTAAAACATTAACATATTTAAAAAAAATATTTTAATACAAACACAATGATTATAATTATGTATACTTTATACCGTACACGGTTTTAAATTTTAAATATTCGTACAAATTGATCAACAAGCATTTTTTAATTAGGAACCGAATCATAATATAAATTTGGATTTCGATTTTTTTTATTAACGGTGAAACTTGTAAGTGGATGATTATATTTATTTTAGTAAGTTCCGTTATTTATTTTAAGGGATGCATATATTGGATCTGGTTGCACCTCAAACCTTTGATAAAAGTAACAATGTGCAATAAAATAATTCAAAAAATTATGTGACACTTCTGAACCCAAATTGTCAAAAAAACAGATAATATATTATATCTTCTCCAGAGTGGAAAAAAAAAGTAGTATATATATATATATATATATATATATATTATATTATTATATATATATATATATATATATATATATATATATATATATATATTATATATATTATTATTGTTATATAAATATATACATATATATATATAGAGAGTATATATATATATATTATATAAAGGAGTATATTATTATTATATTATATATATATATATAAATATTATATTATTATTATTATATATATTATTAAGTTATTATGGGTCATGTTAATCTTTTCATTGTTCTTATGAAGTTTCTGTTAATAAATTAAAAAGCAAAATTTACCTCTATGAAAGAGAAGATGTTATTCAATACTTACAGTATTGGTGAAGCTCGATAAATTTTAAATTCTTTTCTTTTAATTCTATTTATGTTTTAAGTATTTCAAATAATTTCTTAATTATTAACTGTATTGGTACTAAAAAATTCAAGATTGTACTTCAATATTTTAATTATTGTTATTTATGTTTCTTATGGTATTTAATTACATTACATTAAAACAAAGAGGAAATAAATATTTGCCAACCAGTGTGTGTTAAATTCACTACTTGCGGAGGTAACATAAATCATTATTTTTTATTTGAAATTTGATTACCTTAGGTTAGGTTCACACAGCTATATGTAACGTTAAGATTAAGTCAGGTTAGGTTAGGTTAGGTTATGTTAGGTTAGGTTAGGTTAAAGTTAGTCTAGAGCTAGATTAGGTTAGGGTTAGGTCAGGTGGTTAAATAGGTTAG
>JABUQX010102272.1:0-5000 GCA_015478945.1 Trachelipus rathkii | reverse complement strand
AACGCCAGAGTCCCCATGGCCAAAGCGTGGGGTCATTTATATGGCTTCATTTCGACCTCGATTGAACCCAAATATCATACCTTAGCAAAGGAGGTGTTAGAAACATCGTATCCTCTTCAAACATGGCATGCCATGTTTATAGATGTCAACATAGTTGCATCCAATGTTTCATGCCACAACGTCTAGGGGGGTGAAGGACCCCTCCCCCAAAAACCTAAAAAAAGGACTTAGGTGGATGAAATTTGGTAAGCGTATAGAAGAGGGTGAATGAGATAGAATGCCAATGATAAATTAATTGGCAAAGTATATGGCCCGGTGCTGGAGCCGAAGCCGGAGCAGATTGCCGAGAAAGATTGGAAAAATATAAGAAACATTTCTTAGCAACGGGTGTGTTAGAGATATCGAATTGTCTTCAGATTTAGCATGCCTTCTTTATAAGGGTAATATAGTCATAGACGCTGTATCGTGGCAATACGCGAAGGAGTAAGCGGGTGCAGCCCCCCTCAAAACCATAAAATGGACTAAGAAGGCTGAAATTTGGTAAGCGTATAGATGAGAATGAATAAAATAGAATGCAGAGGTTAAATTAAGTGGCGGATCATATGAGCCTTAGACGGAGCTGGTGACGACGGAGCCAGATGGGATTTCTAGCTCCAGCCAGATATTATGAAAAATGAGGTATCTGCATCTATGTTTTCAAAGTTGTAAAACTCATTTTTGATGATTTGAGAACCCAAAAATAAATCTGAGGGTCCCCCTTAGAGAGGGTTACCGATGAAAAAGAAAAGCTTAGAAGAATACGAAGGAAGATGGAGGAAGAAAAAAACAAGAAGAAGAAGAAGGAGAAGAGAGAAGTCTCATATGACGGAGCAAATTATCCGGAGCATTTAACATATATAAACAGCTTACGAAAGAGTGAATGAAATTTAGAACAGACGCAGATTGAAGAAGGGGGAGTAGTAGTAGTAGTATTAGTAATAGTAGCAGTAGTAGTAGCAGTAGTAGTAGTAGTAATAGTAGTAATAGTAGTAGTAGTAGTAGCAATAGTAGCAATAGTTGCATTATCGCAATAGTATTAGTAATAGTAATAGTACAAATAGCCTCAGTAATAGAAACTCCATTTAACATTTATTAAAATGTTACTCAGCTTTTCCATACTTTAAATATTTTCATCTCAATAGAAATATATTTTCATTTTTTTTTAGTTTCTTTACTAAACACTAACTCTAATATTTTGAATACGTGTTTTTATTAAACGTTGAGCATTTTTTATATAAGTTCTCATTTTTCTTTGCAAACCTGCTAGGGTACCCTTACATTCGCGCACAAACATACAAGTAAAACATAATAATAAGTTCTTTGTATAAACACAAAATAAAAGGGAAGCTAAAACAAGATTTTTAAAATACTTTTACTGAAAAGAGTGCATTATTTAAATACATAGATTATATATATATAGAGTATATATAGTATATATTATTATATTATTATATATGGTTATATATATATATTGTTATATCTATAGATATAAATATATAATAAATATTTATATATAAATGTTTAAATTTTGAAGTTTAAAATAATTGATAAAAATATAAATATGTATTATTAAGTAAAACATTATAGCATACAAATAAGTTTTATATATATATAAAGTTATTATTATTATTATTACATATTATTATTATTATATATATTATTATTATTATATGAGTTACATATATATTTAGTTATACTATATAGTATACAATGTTGTTATATATATATATATGAGATATTATATAGATATATAACATATTTCTCTATAGTTATAAGAAAGTTAGCAAAGAGCATAGTATGAAGTGAGAAATATATATAAAGAAAGTTAATATGTTATTATTATACATATTATTATTATTATTATTAGCATATTATATATATATATATTATATATATTATTATTATTATATATATATATATATATATAAATATATATGAACGAGACATACATTGTTTGTTTACATATATGTATTTTTTAAAATATTACAGAATACATAAGTTTTATATATATATATATATATATATATATATATATATATATATATATATATATATATATTATATTAGTTATTAAGATATATATATATATATATATATATAAACATATATATATAAGAAGATATATAGCATATATATTATATATATTACATATATATATATATAGTATATATTGTATTTATTATAAAGTATTATTATTACATATATATACATAAGTTATATATATATATATATATATATATATACGCTAGAACATAGATTGAAGTTTAAACTGTGCATTCTCTATATGAGTCTCCAGAGATTTTATTAATTTTGAAATAACATAGGAATAAATATCCTGAGATTTACCAGCCCAATCTTTAGCATATTCAGGATCTATAGATTGCATTCTCTCATGCCAGAGAGAAGTAAAGGTTTCAACATTACTTGTCATTAGCAGGCTGGTAAACATTCTATTATATGGTGTTCCCCATACTTCAGTGTAAATTCTATAAAACAAGCAGTGAGCGAGATGTTCGAACTCGTCAGGTATGTCATTATCGTCAAAATGCATTATTAATTCTTTCTTTTTTTTATCAATGTTATAATATCTTCATGCGAATTTCAGGGAAACCCTATTCTTGTACGTGTGAATGTCTTACCTGAATAAGGTTTCCAGTAGTTACGTACATCAATACTTTTAACACTACCGCAATATGAGAAAACAACATCTATTCTATTAATAAATCTTTCACCCTCGTTTCTAATGGATATTTAACTATGAGTCGATGTATCAGATGTCACATACTCAGCCTTTACCCATTCTTCTACGGTATCAATAATCCGGAGGAATACTTTGACAGAAATAAGCAATGGGCCATTATGTGCACCTACCATGGGAATACAGGCAATGTATCGGTCACCCTTAAGTTTGCGAATAAACATAAAAGATACAGCGTCGGGAATAACAAAGGTCCGCGCAAATATATCGCTAACAAGATTGGTAGTGTGAAGAGAAGCCATGGTGTTGGCTCAGCTGGAAATATCGTACTGAGGAAGCTCTGTATATAAAATAGCCTCAAATCTATAGATATCATTTCAACCAATCATAAGAAAGTAAACAAGATTACAACATTTTCTCCTTTTCGACTCAGAGAGTTCATATAATCACGCCTTACATCGACAAAGACAAATATGTTTACAGATGGATTAGGCATATAAAACCAACCTTATTATACATATATACAAAGGAATCCTATATTCATAAATTAACACTGTGGAGAAAAAACGATCTTAGACAAAACGAAACGCGACATTTGCACAAAAACAAATAATAATAATAATAATAATAATAATAATAATAATAATAATAATAATAATAATAATAATAATAATAATATAATAATAATAATAATAATAATAATAATAATAATAATAATAATAATAATAATAATAATAATAATAATAATAATAATAATATTAATAATAATAATAATAATGATAATAATAACAATAGCAAAAATAATAATAATAATAATAATAATAATAATAATAATAATAATAATAATAATAATAATAATAATAATAATAATAATAATAATAATAATAATAATATTAATAATAATGATAATAATAATAATAATAATAATAACACACACACACACACACACACACAATAATAATAATAATAATAATACACACACACACACAATAAGAATAATAATAATAATAATAAGAATAATGATGTCATATATATATTATTATTATTATATATTGTTATATATATATATTTTATATATATTATTATTAGTTATTATTATATGTTATTGTTATATATATATATATATATATTTAGTTATAAATATATTATTATTAGTATATATATTTTTATATTAAAAAATATTATTATCTATTATTACATATATATTTATTATTATTATTATTATTATTATTATTATTATTATTATTATTATTATTATTATTATTATTATTATTATTATTATATATAAATATATATATATTATTATTATACTATATATATATTACATACTTTTCATATTATTAAAATATTCTTATATATATAGATAAAGTTATTAATATTATTATTTTTTTTATTTATATTATTATTCCATATATTTTTATTATTATATATATATATATATATATATATATATATATATATATATATATATATATATATATATATATATATATATATATATATATAAAAAAGAAAGAAAGAATATATATATATATATATATATATATATATATATATATATATATATATATATATATATATATTTATATATATATTTATCTGAATGTTTCTTACATGAATACTGGCTTAATAGACCTCATTAAAATTTAAACGCTCCAAGTTTTTACAAAAAGGCCAGTCATCTTCATCATTACATCTGAGTTACCTTTTCAATTAGTCAATTTTGTCCCTGAGCACATGCGTGATAAGTTCACGCTCTGACACTACCATATGCTTTAGGCCAGGATCATCCAGGTAAATAGATTCTTCAAGCTGACGAATAAAGCTATGAACACTATCGGGGCTAAGAACAGATTAATTATATTTTCAGAATCTTTGGGTAACAATTTTAAAAATTTATAAGATGCCTCGTAAAACATATTATGGGCTGCAGTAACGTAATCGGTCAACATTTCTGTTTTACCCAGCTGTTTATCATTAACTGCTAAACTCGAGCTATATATTTTATCTGGGATGTGCCTCTAATGTACAAATCATATGGTGTAGGGTTAAATAGTCCTGTATCTTCGCACCTCTGCTATATTCTAATATCCATAATATTCTTATCTAGGTATTTAGAGAGTGTTAAAGTTAGTCTCTTATTATCATGGTCTCCACCTCCACCGATAACTATCTCCCTACGGTTCAAGATTTTGTGTGACTTAAAGTGTTCATTTACCCAATCTTCAGCATGTTGATAAACAAAGTAATTCGTCCGAACTCG
>JABUQX010102271.1:0-2500 GCA_015478945.1 Trachelipus rathkii | reverse complement strand
AATGTGGGAATGTTTCCATGGAGGCAGTGAAAGAAGGTGACACCGGAAAAGTGTCACTTTTTTGTAAGGAAGTTGGAGTTGCGATATTGGGATCCAATATGGGATCCGTTGGGTTACGAAGGTCTGACACTAGAAACTTTGTCAGTGAGTCATCAGGTGGATGATTTTGGAAAACTGAACAATTTGGTTTAAGATGGGGAACCTCTGGGTCCCCTTTCATGCTACCAACAGATTTAGAACGTTTGGAACGTTTGCGTTGAACTCTCTCTCTCTCTCTCTCTCTCTCTCTCTCTCTCTCTCTCTCTCTCTCTCTCTCTCTCTCTCTCTCTCTCTCTCTCTGAAACACAAGAAGCATTAGAGAGGGAATCGTCTCACCAGGCTACATTTGGGAACTATGATCCCATTCATCCGCTAAGGCACATAACCCTTTTAAGTGCCGAGGTAGGAAACTCGGAAGTTATAGGAGGATTCAGATGAGCTGGAATAATCCTGCAAGCCATCAGAGAGTTGGTTGGCGGGTTGTTCAATAGCTGTGATTGTTTGGGTACAATCTATTGAAGTCGTTGATTTTGTCTCAGGAATAGACTTATGACAAGGTCTCTTCTGCGCTGCAATTTTTCACATATGGTTCAGTATTATTTGCTTTAGAAATTTGGATGTTTGGTATTTTAGAGAATAATGTTTAGCTTGATGATTAATCTCTTCTTTGTGTTTAGGAACATCTTTCTCAGGAAATTGAGTAATGGTGGGAGAAAGATTAGGGGACATAGAAGCAGGCCTCTTAGGTGATCTTGGCGAACTTATCGGGAGGGTATGGAACAGAGTGTCTTGGCAGGAAATGCTCTCCAAGCTTTATATTGGATGAACCAACTTATTTTCGTTGTTAGTTGGTTGAAAACTAGTACTCGGAACGAATAGGGTTGTTGATGGCATTTTGAACGGGAGATTGGATCAAGGGCTGTTTTTGTATTATTTGAGAAATCGGTAGTATAAGCAATGCAGGTGGGAAGGTTGCAGTAACTGCTCGAGTTTCGCTAGAATTTAAGGGAAGAGTTCTACTGGAATGGAGTTGTGTCGGTGGATTAACACGCGGAGACAAGGGCGCTGCTGCAATTGCAGCGTAAGGTTGCCTTTGTCTTGTGGGATATTTGTCTTTGAGCTGGTGTATGGCATCTCTCCTGCTAAATTTTTGTATGGTACATAACTCCAAAACCTCCTGTTCAAACAGGTAAGACGGTCATTTTAAGGAAGAGGTACTGTGTGGGTCCTTCACAATTTTTGCAGTGTGATGTGCTTTGACAGGGAATGTGAAATTCTTCTACGCAGACTGGGCAGATGTCATGCGGTTCCCTATTGTATTTTCGGGGATGACCAAACCGTTGGCATTTAAAGCAACGTCTAGGTCGGGGAATAAATGTACGAATACTGTAGCTTGTAAACCTTATTTTCACCTTTGAAGGTGGAAAAAAGGGTACTAACGGTCAACAATAAACGAGGATTTGGGGTATCAAGCGAGTCCTGACGATGGAAAGATCTAACGTTTATAACGGTAAATCTTTCCAGCTGCAGATTCTTAAAACGACAACAAAATCTTCGTTTTTCTGTTCTAAAGAATAAACAGTGTCTTTCAATTTGTTTCTTTTTTCATCGGGAGTGAAAATAAGAGGGATGTTTCCGAGAGACGTTAAGGATGACAAGATTTAACTTCGATTCCGGGTAGTAGCTTGAATAAGAAGGGACCCATTTCTCATAAATGTGACTGGGGGGAGTCTTCAACTCCTAAAGCTTTTTCAAGTGCATTGCTAAGAATAATGGTTCTTTGCTCAGTAAGAGCTTTTGAGGTCGTGAATCTCAATAAGTAATATATCGGGAACGATGTGTCAGGCGTTGGCATTCCCGGAGGGGAAGCAGCAAATAAACTAAACAAATGAGAACGACTATGACGGGGGGCACCTTTTCGGGATTACCCCGACCGTTTGGGCACCTGAGATGTCAAGGGCATACCAGGCGACGAATCGCTGAGGTTATGCAGAGGCCTTTCAGGTGTAGCAGAAGGAATAAAAGCGGAAACACCTGCTGGCCTAGAAGTAGGATAGACCGAGGTGGGGTCGGGCTGAGAACCCGACAGATGGTAATTGTTGTTGCTGTGCTCACCTTGGTTTAATATGGTTTTTTCTTGAAGAGTCAGTTTCATAAAATTTAAACCTCAGACTTCTTCTCCATAAATGAGCAGTTATAACAGTAAAACAAATGAAAGATAAAAGTAAATAACAGGATGGGCAGGAATGGCGTATATTTCATAAGGAAGGGTACTCCTTCTCCCCACAACAGGTCACAGGCCAGAGACTCTCACAACTTCCCGGACCACACTCCGTAGGGTATGCTGTGGATGTTGCCTCGGAAGAGCCTCCCGGAACTTCACGCCGGTTTACCCCACGTGAACCACACGGAACTCAAATAACTTCACATTAGAGCCCGAGATTATGCACCAAAGTGCAGG
>JABUQX010102270.1:0-17500 GCA_015478945.1 Trachelipus rathkii | reverse complement strand
TTATATATATTATTATTATATATTATATTATTATATTATAGTAGTGAGAGTAGTAGTAGTTAGTAGTGATAGGAGTAGTAGTAGTAGTAGTAGTAGTAGTAGTAGTAGTAGTGTAGTAGTAGTAGTAGTAGTGTAGTAGTAGTAGTAGTAGTAGTAGTAGTAGTAGTAGTAGTAGTAGTAGTATAGTAGTAGTAGTAAAGAGGCTTAAGTAACGAGAGTATCTAAAATTATTGATATTTTCATCATCGCAGCTAAGAGAAAGATTGGGTGAAATGCCGAACAGCAATAGAGTAAAGAAGCAAAGGAGCTAAAGTGAGTGAGAATGGAAAGGTCATCAGTGAACCGTCCTTTACGAAAACTATAATGGCGATCAGAGATAAGATTACAACAATTAAAATGTTTCTAATTGTTCCAGATCAGGAACGATTCGAAAATTTGAAGAGAACAGAAGTTAAAGCAACAGAATGATAGCTAGAGGGTGAGAGTTATCCCCTTTCCCGGCTCGGATTCAATAAGCGCACTACAGTACTTCGGCAGGAAGGAAAGTCCAAGTTCATAGACATAGACCGAATTGACAGGTTGAAAGGTTTGAGGCATCGGTTCTGGAAACCACATTAATTACACCGTCAGGGATTTATTTTAATTTTGCATTAAGCTCAGAAAGAGAGCAGAAATAACATCTTTAGAAAAAATCACAACGTTAGGCTTAAATGAGTTTCATGGAGGTGGAAGAGGAGGAGTAGCACCGGAATTGTTAAAAGATGGATTTGTAGTCAAAAAGATTTGAGCGAGAAGTTCTACTTTAGCTGAAAGATCACTGAAAATGAAAGAAGCAAAGTAAGTATTGACATGAGTAGTAAAATTCCAAATAAGAGCGGGAAGAAGAGGAACCAAAGAAATCATCGCAGAAAGGGATAGCCAAAATATAATCACAACTTCGGTATATATATATATATATATTATATAATATATATATATATATAATATATATATATATATATATAATATAATATATATATATATATAATATATTATATATATATAAATATATATAATATATATATAGTATATGATATATATATATATGCGTCGAATTAATCGCCAAACAAGTAAACAACAAGTTCGAACTCATATTTCGACTGTCGAACTCCCAACTCGCCTTCCTTAGTGGAAGTTGAACAGAAAAATGTACTCGTCGCTCTTAACAACACTTTACCCACAGTCCTCGTTGGGCTTGTGATATAACCGATACGATCACTCTCCTGCGCTGTTGCATATGCATTAGGTTATAGTTTGCTAGCCACTCGAGCTATTTCCGCTATCATGCAGCCTTTCAAAAATTGAGAATTAACACTGCACCGCCAGACTTTTCAACAGAGAAAGGGGAAGATCTTACCTATAACCGTCTTTTACACTTGCAGGAGTATCAAACTTGCAACTGGCGAATAGCAAAGGACGGTGCTCCTGCCCAGACATGATTTCCTACGATTATGCTCCGTCATATTTTACCTCTGCCATCACGTTTTGCGTAGATCTGTATAAAGGAAGAAACGGATCGAATTCTCTTTTCCTTTTAATTTGACTGCAAGCTTTTGTAATCCTTACCCCAACAAGGAAAGATTCGAGGTTGGCGGATAACCCGAAAGATCAATTCTCTGATCTGTCATACCTGTAAATGAATGGAGAAAAAGGTTTCAGGCTGCCTTCTCCCTGTTCTGGAGAGCCGCCAAGCTTTTTGAAACTTCCAATTTGGTTTTCGCAAAAATCGTTCGACCGAGGATCCCTTATTAAAACTGGATCGGAATAAGCCTTCTCAACTGTGGGATGGTTGCTTGGTGTCTGTCTTTTACTTGAAAAAGCTTTTGACACAACGTGAACTGGGGTTCTCCTTGAACTCCACTTGCTCGGTTTCAGACAACAACTCCCTCTTTTCATTAAATGTCTTATGCCAAATAGATCCATCCAGGTTCTTTACTCTTTTGATCTTTCATGCCATTTTATTCTGGACGATGGCGTTCCTCAGGATAGTTTAAGCGTAAAATTACTACTATTCGCTCTTGATTAAAGCATCGTTACTTCTATCCAGCGACGGTCAATTTTCTCTGACCTTCCCTATATATGCCGATGCCAAGCTGCCTTTTCTTTGAACGTAACTTCAACTAGCGATTGAGAATATTTCCCAATCTCACCCACCAAAACAAAAAACCTGCCACCATCCTCCCACGAAACTAACCTTATATGGTTCGCCCATTCCTGTAACTTCACACATCAAATTTCTAGGACTCATTCTATAGATGATCACTTAACATATGCCCCACATATTAAACCCTTAAAACGATCTTGTCATCGCGTGTTGACCTATTACTCATCTTCGCCTCAAAATCTCGAGGGTGCTGATCGTAAGTCCTTTTTACCCTCTATAATCGCCCTAATCATGAAGCTGGACTATGGCGTGTGTAGTATACGGCCAAGCCTTTCCAACTCCTACTACACCTGCTAGATCCCATCCAAATGAGGCGATCCGTATCTCTACTGGAGCCTTCCGATCGTCCCCAGGTGAGCCCTTGAGCTTAAGTGAAATCAATCGTGATGCTACGTTTCTTCTTCGAAGGGAATTAAAATTCATCATGTGCACATGTATCTTCGCTTTTCCAAACCCCCAATAAACGTCTGCCCTGACACGATTCTACTGGGAGATTACCTCAGAAATTCGCTAAATACTAGTCAGTTGCCAAACAGTTTATAACGATCCTTAATCTTCTTCAGATATCCCCTTTGCAAAAGGGTACTGCCGTTTCTCTATGAATATTCCTTGCTAACACATTTTTCAAATCTAGGCCAACCCTGGGTGCCTTGTTAAAGTGCACATCCGTTCCCCATTTCTCGCAGTTCACGGCTGGATTTACTCCAGTGTTTACTGACGGCTCTAAAACAGGGGACAGTGTGGGTGCGTTTGCTGTCTTTCCTGACCGTAACCTCTCTCATACCCTCCCCCCCTCATGCCTCAATTTTTACTGCCAGAATTATATGGTTTTGTATAATTATTGCCCTTTCACGGAATTCTATTCCAGTAAAAAGACCACTCTCTATAGTCATTTATTTCAGATTCGCTCAGTTCACTCCAGGCCGCTTAACCCCCTATTCTAAAAACAAAATGGTATGTCAGCTGTTCAACAAGTTCTTCGGTTGCTCCACTCTCGTAAGAAATACCAATCATACTATGTTGAACCCCCCTCTCATGTACGGGTAACTGGCAACGAAATCGCTGACAGAGAGGCCAAAATGACCACCTCTTCTTTTCGGAGCTGTTCCAAGTACCTCCCGGATACCATTCGATAAGGTCGTCTCCCATCAGCTTATTACTATCCTGCTCTCCGACAGGGCTTCCGAACTTATTGGCAAAAGTGTCAAATATAAAGCCGAACATTGGTTGGATCTTCCCTCTTCACCAACGAAAGCGCTTACACGAGTGATACTTGCACGCTCCGTATGGCCACACCAATATCACTCACAACCACTACATGTCACGGACCCTCCTCCCATCTGAAAATTTTGTCGTCGCCATACCCCGCAATCTGTTCACCATATCTTCATTGATTGTCCCCAACTCTACCCCATTCGCCCGTTCGTCATTTTCCTACTTTTATATTACATAAGACCTTCTAAAAGTTTTCCCATATCTTATCTGAATCTTCCCAATTTAGCAGTAACTCTAATTTATCGTATCTTCAAGAACTGAATTTTCTTTATAATATATGATTTTTTTCTGTAATATTATTACTATTGTATAATGTAAAGAACATATTTTATTTTGTTTAAACTTATTCTGACTGAATATTCATTTCGCCATCCAAATTTCTTTGACATTTAAAATATATAAGCCAGAACCTCCCTTGGAGTTGATTATTTCCAATGCAGTGTGCCGTCCTCTGTGACGTTGTGCGTCCCGTTACATTAAGCTTCAATATATATCAGCAGTATAATATATATTATATATATATATATTATTATATATTATATATATATATATTATATAATATATATTATATATATATATATATAATATATATATATATTATATATATATATAATATATAATATATAACATATATATAGAATTAGATATAATTGGTAAAGGTTGGATAAAAGAGCATTTAATGAGTAGAAAGCATTTTTTTTTCTCAATCGTAAGGAAAGAAGTAAAAATCCAACTCGCAACAAAGCTTAAATAAAAACAAAGCCATAATTCATCGTTCTAAACTTTACTCTATGTATGTATGTAGGTATGTAGGTATGTATGTATGTATGTATTTGTATGTATGTTGTATGTAGGTATGTATGTATGTGTGTGTTGATGAGAGAGGGAGTAAAATAGAGAATAGACATTAAGTTAAACTGTTAAGCTTTAATGGTTTGTCTGATGAGCAAAGTTGTATTACTTAAAAGACTCTAAGGTCACCTGGTACATGGGTGTCAAGTATATATATATATATATATATGATATATTATATAATATATAAATATATTTTAATTAATTTTTAATTTATATATATATATATATATATATTTATAAAATATAATATAATAATTATATAATATATATATATAGTTATATATATATATAGATATATATATATATATTATATATATAATATATATAATTATATTATATATATTATTATATTATTTATTATATTAGTATATATATGTATATTATTAGTATATATATATATATATATATTATATATAATATTATATATAATTAATATAAATATATATATATATATAATATAATATATAATATATATATATAATATATATATATATAAATTATATAAATTATAATAATATATATATATAGATATATAATAATATATATATATATATAATATTATATAATATATATACATATAAATATATATATATAATATATAAAGTTATATAAATATATATAGAATAATATATATATAATATAATATATATATATTATAGTATATGATATTATCATATATATATATAGAATGATATTTTGTATTGGTTAATATATTTTTAATTAATATATATATATATATATATATACTATATATAATATATAGTATATATATATAATATAAAATATATATATATATATATATTAATATATATAATAATATATATATATAATATTATAGTATATATCATATATATATATATATATGATATAACAGGTTTTTGACTATTCCTAACTAGTATATATTATATGAACTTTGTGATTCTCTCTCTGCTCTCTCTCTCTCTCGTCTCTTCTCTCTCTCTCTCTCTCTCTCTCTCTCTCTCTCTCTCTCTCTCTCATTTATACAATAGTGAACAACACTCCATTATTCTTGAACATCTTATTTTCAAAGGTGATTTCATTATTGGTAGCATATATGAATGGCTTCGACTATACTACCACCTCTCGAACCATCTCCTCTCTGTTCATTTTTCAAGCCCTTTCTTATCAATCCTAATAATTGTCTAAAATATTTTAAGAAATTTCAAGGTTTTCAAAGTAATAATAATAATCGCAGTTTTGATGTTCTTTTCCGAAGCTCAGTTGGTTTTTTACACTGAACTTCTAGACCTTAAGAAAGCAAGAAAGAAACATGGAGTTAAAATACAGGAAACTCAAGACCAATGTGTTAGATTTGATAAATTCGCTTTTCAAGCTTTGTTGTATCGTATCCCATTATGCCCATTATGATTTCTGAAACTCAAAAACTTAAAGAAATTTTTTTGTAACTCTTTTGTGCTAGTTGATATTTTGTTACCTTTCTAAGATATTTTCAAAATAAATGTAATTATACTTCAGACTTACCAAAATATGAGATCCATCCCCTTCATTCACTGCAAAACTTTGCTGTAGAAAGATCTTAATTTTTTTTATTAATCTCCTTTGGGAAGCTACACCCTTTAAACACGGGTGGTCTTGGAAGTACGAAATAATCGATAAAATTTCCTTTGATGAAATGATATCCCACGGTAACAACAGACAGTGGTGGAAGTGACAATGGCGTCTACTGTGTCGCTGTCTTCTATTTTGATAGTTCTTTATGTTTTCATATTTTTCTTAATCCTGATATCTCCTCAACGAAAATTGCATTCCTTAACTGCGACAAGGTGTTACATATTAAGCCTGCAATCAGAATGGAACAAGATTGTTTGACTGAAACTGTAAATGGAATTATCAACTCGAAGTTGTGTTGGGCACTGTGTTTAATCCCAAAGTCAGTCACTAGAGTGGATCCCTAAAAACTGTCGATTCACGATGTCTCTAAAATGCGACTATGTATATATACACCAATCTCAAAATTCCCACTTCGATAATTTCACAATAGCAAACAAAAAATTACTTCACTCAAATGCTTTTCCTAAACAAAATTTAAATTTCAATTGAATTAAAATCGCTTCCACCGAAGATTTCACATTAGGTGTCATGTTGTGGGAGTGAATGTTGATATTGAGCTTGTGAAACATATCTACTTAGTTGGCATCATATATAAGCATAGTTTCTCTGTGATCAAAAATTCAAGAATGTAATAATATATATAGTGATGGTGGTGACATTTGAAGATCCAAGTAAAACTCATCTTACCTTTGCTCAGTAGCCTTGAATTTTCAAACAAAGGTGCAATGTGATGAGAGGTTCATTGAAACAAAAATTAACAATGAAGTTCAAGTAATTCGAAACTCGATATAACATAAAACCAATATCAAGAACTTTCTGGTACATAAAGTTTTTGGCCACGGGAAATGTTGAGCATAAAAAACTTGAACTAGTGCCATAGTTATTTCTTTGCAATCATACATAGGAAGTTAGCACGATCAGCAGAAAATTAGTTAGGAATGATGAACACAACTAATAAAAAATACTTTGAAAAGGATTACAAGTGTGTCCTTACAAACTTTAAAACCCACAAGAATCACACAGATAAAAGGGCTACTTGTAAGGAGTTTACATTCACTATATATGTGAGTTAAAATGACGACAGAAACTTTCTTTAAACAATAACATTTTCTAATGAAGCAACTTTTACGTGTCAAGCAAGGTAAATAATCAAAATATCAAAATCTGAGGTTTGGGAAATCTAATTCTCTAGCTGGTGAACTCGTCAAAGACAGTTACAAAGTTAATGTTTAGTATAGTGTGGTGCTTGATAAAGTGAATAGACTATTTTTCCATTAGCAAACTGTGAACCCCAATAATTACCTCGACATGCTGGAAACCTTTGCCTATGCTAGATAATTTACAGTCTGATATTTATATACCATTCTTGCAAGTTGTTTCTCCTCTTCACCCATGACAAATTGGACTTTGATTGTCCATGATTTCTCAACAAATTTTTTTTAAAATCAACGGCATTGACTCTGATGACCTACTATAACTTGAGCTAATAAACGTCACAAGAAATAATATCCATTATGATTTCTTGTGTAGTTGCCGGCCAAAATCATGTTTTAGCCTATACAAAGACACACAGTATTCAGTGGTGCTTTTAAATTAATAAATCATTGTTGATGTGGTGCTTGTAAATGACAGAAATTTGGAATACCGACAAAGATGTATGTAAACGTTATAAGTATACATTGTAACATTTAGTTATTTATACAATATATATATTATAATAAATATATATATATATATATATATATATATATATATATATATTATATATAATATATATAATATATATATATATATATATATATTATATATAAATATATATATATATATATATATATATATATATAATATATATTATATATATATATAATATATATATATAATATATATATATACATATTATATATATAATATTATAATATATATAATTATAATATATGTATATCTATATATATAGCTATATACATACTATATATATATAATATAATATATAGTATACCGTATATATTATATATATATATAATATTAATATATTATATAGAATATATATATATATATATATATAGATATATATATAGATATATAGGTATATATACTTCCATATATAATAATATATTATACTACGTACTATATATATATATATATATATATATATATATATAAACTTTGATTATTTCAGCAATTCCAGAAATAAATAATCAGTGTTCTGTTTATTTTTGTCCTTTACATACATCTTATAGGACTTACGAATAAAATAATTTTTCGATGAGAAACCAGTTTCAAAAGATCTTCTAAGTAAGTACATTGTTCAGTGAAATGATAAATTGTCGGGCTTTAATAACACTAGATTTGTAGAATAGAGAAGAGAATAATTCTTAAATTCGAAAACTGAAAGAGGAAAAACCAAATTATTCATATGCAAATCAGTATAAAATTTAATTTTCAAAATTAAATTAATATTTAAATTAAGGACATTTTCAGTTATTTAAAAGATAATTTTTATTAAATTTAGAAATTACATTATATATTAATTTTTTATTTTCCAAAGTTATGACTTTTGAAATAATTTTTCTAATTTAAAACTATGATCATAATAATTATATGATATTGATTTTTAATCTTAATTTATTAGATATTTCTATAAAAAGAATTTTTATTCGACATTTATATAGTTATAATATTTAATTAATATTATTTTATGTTTATGCGATGTTTATTCAATATTGATATTTTTTCCGATATTTATATGATACTGATATTTATACTATTTTTTTCAACATTTTGATTTTTATTCAGTATTTATTAAATATTGATATTCAACCAATATTTACAACGTTACGATATTTATACGATTCTTTTCCATATTGATTTTTACTCGATATTTGTAAGATGTTGAAATAAAAGAGATATTTTAAGATATTTAATCAATGTTGATATTTATTCGATATTTATACGATATCAGAAGATTTATAGTACAATAATTATAGTATTCTTATAGTTGATTAGATTTTAATTAAAAAAATTATTTTCCATTAATTAATACTGTCAGTATCAAACACTATTATTTCATATTCATTTTAATATTAATAGTATTAAACTTGTAAACATTCCTTACCGAGCGTAAGCACAAATGACGAAAACGAAAACGGTCTATATTTATATATATATATATTATATATTTATATATTATATATATATATATATATAATATATATATATATACTATATTATATATATATATATATATATATAATATATATATTATTATATATATATTATAATATCATATATATATATATAATATATATATATGGTTCTCCTACTAACAAATCTCGTGTCCTGTTGCCAAAAACATCTCTAACAACTTCTGTAAACTGTTATTCCCTCCTTTTATTCGATCGATGGTTCTGTTGCTAATTCTCACACTGAAAAGGCCAATCTCTTCGGCCTTCTATTTTCTCTAACTCAATCCTGGAAGATTCTGGCATTCTTCTTCCTCCTCTCCTCTTCCCTCCTCTCAGGTGCCTCCTATGTCCTTTGTACTAGTGATTACTTTGATCAGGTTCAGGCGTTCTTGTAAAATCTATTAAAATCTATGAACGTTAGGGAAAGCGTGGTGGCCGGGATGGCGTTCCTCCCCGAAGTTTTGAGGGAGTGTGCTTCCCTGCTGACCCCTCCCCCTGTGCACTATATTCTCTATGTTTCAATACTAAAACTTTCCCTCAGTGTTTGAAGCACGCACATTTCCAACCTATTCCGAAAAAAAAGGAAGCCGCTACTGATCTTTCTAACTATCGCTCTATAGCTTTCACTTGTATTCTCTAGATCTTTGAAACCCCTCTCAACTTTCATTTCTTAGATCATCTGGAATCTCTTCACTTCTATCCGATCCGCCAGTACGTCTATTCGGCAGTCGAGTCTACTGGCGAATACGTTGCCAATAAATTTAAAGATTTTTTCGCACTTAGGAACCACGGGGAGACTTGGCGTGTGGTGGCGCTTGACATATTCAAAGCATATGTGTCGGGTATGGCACGCGTCACTGCTCCCCAAGCTCCCCTCCCTTTGGGTTTCCTCATTCTCTTACTTACTTATGTCTAGTTTTCTTTCAAATCCCTCAATATCGGCTGTTGTTGATGAACACGGAATTCTTTTTTTTCTGTCAATAGTGCGTGTTCCTCATGGTGTTCTGCTCTTATCTCCTACTATATATTCTTCTTCGTTACAGTTATGATCTTCTCACCTGCCACATCAACTCTAACTCTATCCACATGCCGATGACTCGACTCCATTCTTCACTCATTTCAATTCTACTCCCCCTTTAATTCTAGAATTGCCTCTCGTCTAACTTTTCCGATTCTTATTCTCGCTGGTTTTACAATTGGGGGGGAAAATTTTTCCCCGAGTGGTCTTCTCAACCTTGTGAAATTCAATTCTTTAAAAACCCAACTTCTACCAATCTCCCTCTCTAAAAACACCTTCTAACTTTTCCTATCTGTCTTTCGCACTGTTCTCTCGTTTCTAAATTGTTGACAATATTTAAACACGTTGGCCCTTAACGATTAAACAAAAATTTGTGGAAAACCTCATAGTGCACAACGGGTTTACTAGGAATTCCTCAAAGAAACTGGAGCCTATATTTAGACTGAGAGACTTTTTTTCTCTTCTCAGTTTAATTACCAAGCTATAAAAGGACCTTACATTCGCCCTTGGTATGGAAGTACTGCCTCATAGCTGGGGAAGGCCTCTTGGTTTTTCGCCCGGCTTTTGGACAAGGTCGAGTTAAAGGCCAAAAGGCATAAAACTGTTTCTGTACTTTCCATTTCACTGGATCCTCTATCTTTGCGGCGCGATGTTGGTGATTTATCTCTATCCTATAGGTGCTGCAGCGGCAGGTGCTCGAGCGGAGCTTATCCACTCGCACCACCACCTTTAAGATGCTACTCGCTAACACAAAGGTCTGTGTCTGCGCTATTGAGTTTTGTTGTTGAATATTGGTAAACTCCAGGCTTGTTCGCTGCGGTTTTGCCTTTCTTCTGTCTTGACCACCTCTGTTTGTTGGATTCCTTCCCATCTTCTGTGTTTCCTTGCCTGAATTTAATCTCCCTCCCTTCAAAGCCTGCGTCTGTGCTCATCTGCATAATTTACGTTTAGTGGTGAACTTTGAGGCATACAAACACCCCTTCCTGAAGTTAGGGCTCTTCCGTGAGTAGTGGTGACAAACTGTAATATATATTATATATATATATATATATAATATATATATATATATATATAGTATTATATATATAATATATATATATATATATATATATATATATATCATAATATATATATATATATATATATTATATATAGTTTATATACATTAAATATAGTATATATATCATATATACTATATATTATATACCTATATATATATATAATATATAAGTATTATATATTATATTATATTATATATATATATAGATATATATAATTATATATATATATATATATATTATATTCTTTTCACCTTCTCACCAAGACGCTGAGATTAGGCGTACAGCCCTGTTCCTCTGCCAAAGCCCCTCCATGCGGAATCTGTCTCGGTATAATCCTTCCTCTTCCACCTCGGCAATAGATCTTCCTCGCTTCACCATCGACGCTGCAACACCATCCCTCCATCTTCTTCTTGGTCTCCCAGCAGGTCTTCTTCCTTCTGGCTGCCAGTCGTAGAATCTCGCAGGTATCTCTCCTCATTCATTCTTCGGACATGGTCATACCACCTTAGCTGTTGTCTCTCTATCAACCAATCAATGGGCTCTATTCCAAGCTCTCGCCTAATTTCCGAATTTCTTCTTCGCTTCCTTCTCGTCACTCCCGCTATCAGTCTCAGCACTCTCATCTCTGCTGCCACAATCTTGCTTTTTGTTCTGGTGGTCTAAGGGTGCAAGGCTTCGACCCATATACGCAGAGTAGGTCTTAGTATTGTATTATATATCAAAACCTTAACATCCCTCGGTACATGCCTGTTTTTCAGCAATCCATACAGCTGTCCCACACCCCTCGAAAACCTGTTTATTCTCTCCTCAATCTCTCCGGCCATTTCTCCATCCACGTTTACAGTAACACCCAGGTACTTAAATTTTTCCACTTCCTTCAACCTTTCCCCCTCTATTACGATGTCAAGCACTTCCTTTTCTCTAGAAATCTTTATCACCTCCGTCTTTTTTTTATTTATTTTTAATCCTTCTCTGTGCAATATGTTTCCCCACCTATCCAACGCTCTCTGCAGAGTCGCTCTGTCACTTGTCACTTGTCACCACTGCTATGTCATCTGCATATGCCATAGCAATTCCAACATCCTCCTCCAAACCAACCTCTCGGATACACCCATCCATATATATGATAAACAGCAGAGAAGACAACACTCCTCCCTGTCTCACTCCCGCTTCTACATGGAACCATTTTCCTAAACCAAACGCTGTTCTGACGGCACTCTTACTAGTGACATAGAGACTACGTATCACTCTTATTAACTTAGGTTCAACCTCATAATACGGATTTCCAAGCGTTTCCCACAACTTCTCCCGCGGCACACTATCAAACGCTTTCTCTAGATCTATAAAAGCAGCATCCAAAGATGTCTCTATCCCACTCCCAACTCTTCTCAATCACCATCTTCAAGCTAAAGATCAAATCTGTGGTTCCTCTTCCCGGTCTAAAACCATATTGGGCCTCATTCAATTTATTCTCCACACTCGTTCTAAGTCTCCTCTCCAAAATCCTTTCATATATCTTCAAAGCATGGGGCAGAAGAGATATCCCCCTATAGTTGGAACACTCACCTCTGTCTCCCTTCTTAAATATTGGACATATAATTGCCCTCCCCCATTCCTCTGGTACCCTTTCCTCTCTCCAAAATCCGTTGAACAGTCTCCACATCCACTGCACCACCTCCTTCCCTCCCTTAAATATTTCAACAGGTAATCCGTCGATACCTGTACTCTTACCATTCTTCATACTGTTTATTGCTGTCTCAACCTCCTCCATTGATATTGTCTGTTCATTATTTGGATTTTCCGCTCCCGCTTGTTGTTCAAAAGCGATATCAACCTGTTGATCCTCTGCTCTTCCCCGCCGTTCAATCCCTATATTTGGATTGTATAATTCGAAAAAATACTCGCTCCATCAATCATTACCCTCCTCTTGTTCTATTTTCTATCTGCCTTCCTTGTCTTATATATATATATATATAATATATATATATATATATATATATATATATATATATTATATATATATATATATATACTATATTATATATATATATATGATATATATATATATATATATATATATTATATGTTATATTGCTATATATATATATATAAATCATATAATATTATATATATATATATATATATATAATATATATATATATATATATATTATATATATATATTATATATATATATATATATATATCCCTTCTCGCACGTTCAGAGAAAAAAGTAGAAGAGAGTGAAAGAAGGGAGAGAGAGGGAGAGGAAGAAGAGAGATGAGAGAGAAGAGAGAGAGAAGATGAAGAGAGGAGAAGGAGAGGAGAGAGAGAGAGAGAAGAAAGAGAACTTCATCGCAACATCCAATTTGTGAGTATTGCATCATACGTATCGAGGAGTCTTCGGAGCCGTTAGCACTTAGGTGCTTTGGCTATCATCGATTTTTATAACGGGGAATTATTGATGATGCTGATGTGGTTTCTCGTTTGTTGGCTTCCACATTAATTTCTTCAAATGGTAAAATGGAAAAAATTGAAAACTCATGAGATAAAAGGTCGATAAGTTGCTTAGAAAAAGACAACAATTTTAAGATTTCGAAAGGATTTGCCTTCTCGACGATTTGGGTATACGGTTCATTTCACTTATAGAGGAACCAAGTGACAATTTAGCGAACTTCTAATGTCGGTTTTGGCTTCACAAAGAAAAGATTTGATTGAAATATTGAAATGTAAATATAAAAATAATACTCTAAGGGTAAATAGAAACGAAATCTGTTGCCTGCGGTTTTCGACTTGCTGGGAGTCCCCTATGACGGGAATAGAAACAAACACTTTATTCCTCTCCCCTCCCCCGTCCCAAGTCATATCTCTTAATTCCTTACATTCCGTCTTGAATTCAATGAGTTTTTAAGGAAGCATTCGCCCAATATAGAGTAGTGCCTTTTATTTATTCTTTTACTACTGTGGCTCAATCGGTGGTGAGTGAAAGAGTTCGCATGGGCAACGGCTCGGGTTCGTTCCCTAGTCTGGATCCTAGGTAGAAATTATCTAAAGAAATTCCACTCCTAAAATAGGGCAATGCCCGTGAGGTGTGAGCTTTTATTAAAAAAAATAAAATGTCACCATTGTAATTTGGCAGGAAATAAATGTGGCATTGGGAGATCTCTAATACAGATGCCTTGCCTTTAAGATATTATTAAAAATGATATTATGAAGCAAATTTACAATTAATTAAAAAATATTCAATGCAATTCATTCCCAAAAAATTTCTATTAACTTTGTTAAATATAAGTATTTTAATTACAATTTTTTATTTATTAAATATTTTAAATACTATTTTAAATATTCTTTTCAATACATGAATATTTATTATTATTTTAAGTAACGTTGTATTACTTTTATCTAAGAATTTAAAATTTAATGTTAACATCTTTAATTAAAAAATTATAATATAATTTTTCTTAAGTTTTAAAGTATTATGAAGTGCGCCATGAAAAAAACATCCACGCAATGTTTTACTAGGGTTCCAGACCTGGCAACCTTCTCAGTCAAGTTGACTTTGAATTTACTTTAAATAAATTCATTTCAAATACGTAACATAATACTGACAATTATTTAAAGAATATAACATTCTAAAAAGTGGTTTATTTTATTAATGGTTGTATATGTTGTGTTCTAAAAATTAGTACAATAAAATCAGACTTAGAACACTCTTTGGTTCATACATTTTAAAAACAAATATTCAAGCAGTTTCTGTTCTTTTTAAGGCACTTTAAATGCAAAAGTTTTTTTTTATGCATTCATCTGTAAAATATAAACTTTTCCCCTTTTCCTACCTTGTAGTAATATTCTCGAACAAGTTAAAAAATGGATAGATGAGAGAGAAATTGATGAATAAACAAACATAGAGAATGACAAGAAAGAAACAGCAGCGAATAAGAACCATTCCAACCAATAGGCGTCCTCTCCATGACCCAATAATGACGTCACAACTCGAGATGCGTAAACAAAGGCTTTGTTGCAATTCAATCAAGCCTCATATATCGAGTTCCTTTAAAATTAATCTTAAATTAAATGGTTGAAATTGCGATGAAAGGAAGTTTTTTATTTTATTTTAATTTTCTTACATGAATAAAAATAATTTAAACTTTACTTCAGTTTTTAATTACAATTTATAAACTATAATAATTTAAATTATACTTTGCACAAATATGTTCAAATAAGTATATGACATTTAAAGTCTATTATAAATGTTTTATCTCCTGGTCGATTTGTTGCTAGTAAGAGTAATATTGTTGAAGAGAGAGAGAGAGAGAGAGAGAGAGAGAGAGAAGAGAGAGAGAGAGAGAGAGAGAGAGAGAGAGAGAGAGAGAGAGAGAGAGAGAGAGAGAGAGAGACGAGGAGAGAGAGAGAAGAGAGAGAGAGAGAGAGAGAAGAGAGAGAGAGAAGAGAGAGAGAGAGACGAGAGGAGAGAGAGAGAGAGGAGAGATTTCCTTATATGATGTGTATCTACAAAATCTATTTAAACACCCAGCACACTTCTCTACAAGGATTACGTAATACCAGCTTTGAATGAAAATAAAATTGGATAATTCTATAGACAAATAATTTTATTAAAATTACTCCAACTTTCTTGCAGTTGAGCTGGTTGCATCACCTCTCATACTATTGTTTTTTCAAACCGACGCTGCTGCTCTCCGGCACGTGTCGTCACGATCGCTCTGAGCTGTCCGACTGCTCAATCATACCTTCCTTCTCTCCTCCTCATCGTGAACATGCATTCACACGACACTCTCTCTATCTCAGCTACTATAGTCGATATACCAGTTTTACTACCATACGGCATCATCTCACTATCCAGCCTCTCACATGATCATCGTCAATTATTGCTCTTAAACCAGGATCCTATATAACCCCTCTACTCAGCGCTTCTACCACTAGTTCTCTCATGACGACCGCTGGTATCCTCTATATCTTGTAAGATCTATTGGACACTCTATCCTGATACGACATATCCACAATATCCTATTCCACAACAATTCATCTTTATTTTTTATTCGCAGAATTCGTCACTATCTTTCTATAACTTCTCACACCTCGGTTCGTCACGAGGACTCACCCTGCGACTCATGCAAACACTATCTGTGAGAGAGGATCAATATTAGAGCTAGCTAAGTCATATACGACGAGCATACCAAGAATAGCGAGACAACGCATAGATGACCGAGCTCGGTTAACTTTCCAAATCGACCTGTAACACGCACGAAGTTTCTATGATACCGGCTCGACACTCTTCTGTACACTCGAAGCTAGAACGCACGGATTCACCCTGCCTCAGCGATACAGACTATATATACTATTCATATAATGAACTATAGCACACTAAATTCCATGTCCTATAAGAGCTCGAAATCTCACAAGCGTCAATTGCAACCTCGATCCCTATCTAATCGCTAGGAATATAACGCCTCACCCAACTCTCACAATTGATGAGTACTTCGCACACTCGTTACAATTACCATACACTCACTATCTATCAACGAAATCCCTCTAAGATCACTCTATCGAAGTACTCAAACAGCACTTACGGTTAATATTAATGTGTCCATTTTTATTGTCCTCGGACGCTCGTAGCCGTCGATTAATAATAGTAATTTAGTATAACTCGTAGGCAATTATTGAATCAAGAGATACAAATACCTTATGAGATAGTAAGGCTTAATTTTTTTTTAATATAGAGGCTGATACAACTTATTTTTTTTAAAGACGAAAATCTCTCATCTAGATATTGCTTGCTTTAAACCTTATTGCTCGAAATGGTTTTTTTAATACTAAATGTAGGTATTAGAAGATAATATAAAACAATCATTAACTGATTTCTTCAGAATGCGTTAGAGTATTAACTGGCATTTAATAATATTAAAAAATATTATTGTAATTTAATTGTTTTTAACATTATAAATTAGTATTAATTAAAATGCAATTTAATTAATTATTCTAAGTGTTAAAAGTATTTAGAACTTTGTAAATTGGTATTTCAATAATAATAAACAACTTAGAACTTTTTTTACTACTATATAACTCCGAGAATGCTGTATTTGTGCCTAATTTATTATAGCGTATTATTTAGTAATCAGCATATTAATTACCTTATTATACTATCCGATATTTAAATGTTTTATTAGGAATTTAGTATTCCAGTACTAAGTTGGAAATTTAGTATTAAATACAGTAGGTCTTAATAAATAACAAACACCAAATTTATGGCTCTCTCTCTCTCTCTCTCTCTCTCTCTCTCTCTCTCTCCTCTCTCC